>KN824532.1:0-10599 GCA_000827415.1 Serendipita vermifera MAFF 305830 | reverse complement strand
CGGAATACAATACTCTGCGGTTTGATTCATTTCGAATCATATAACTCACCTACATCCCTATCTCCAATAAATATTGCTTTTCTCCTGACTGGTCGATTGATCCCGTCGTCTTGCATATTTTCTCCGCGTAGTAATTCGCGGTTCTTCTCCAAAACTCGCCAAATAGGGTTAGGAGACAGGAATTGTGTTCAAAATAAGGCGCTAAACTCCGGTGTTTAACAATCCCAAATATAGTGACTGAGGTGGAAAGAGCCAAGGCAAAACATGATAAGCGCTCACTCGGCACGGGCATCGTCAGGTAGCCTAAAAATATCGTCACGAGCTTTTCGCCGACGCGCGACGGGTTGAAGTAGATGTCACTTTTACCGACAATACTAGAGAATCCTACATTATGGCGCACTTTCCCGTAGGGGTAGTTCTCGAATGCGGAGATTTAGGGTCCCAAGCCATAGCTACCCACCATATTGTGCTTTCGAGAGCACCAATACCGTCTCCTTCCCTCCCTGAGCATTCCACATACTCTACGGCACCAATACTGGCCGCCAAAGCTTTGGCTTTCTCTGATGAGATCAGCTCGCCTTGCTGCATGGTATCAGATTCTTTTGTATTTCGTCTCAAATCGCTCTTGCAACCAACTAGAATGATGGGAACTTTTGGCATCGAGCAAAAATGGAGAATCTCAGGCATCCAACGCTCCTGGATATTATCAAACGACTTGGAAGAATCAACTGCAAAGCAGAGAGCAATAGCGGCACTTGCGGGGTATGAGGACGGCCTAGCTCGGTCATAGTCTTCATACACGGCGGTGTTCCACAGCTCCACACCCATAGTCCTCTTACTTCTTTTCACCTCGATGTCGATGAGGCTTATATTCCGTGAAGCCATCGCAAAAATTACCTAGAATAGGAGTTTCTGTCTTTGCTATCGTCAAAAATGCGTACTCACTGCTCTAGGGCACCTTTCACACAAGGCGCTGATCAATTTCGTTTTTCCTGGAACGAAGTTAGTCAAGGTTTGACAGTGCTTGGTACTTTATTTTAGGAATCGTGCTATAGGTACGAAATGGGCAACCCACCGGCATTCTGGTCACCTACAAATACCACTTTTCTTCTAGGACGTGGCCCGCTGTCATCCCACATGGCGTTTCGGCGTAGTTTTTAGCACTCTCTAGGATAAAAGTGGCGATTGGGAAGTAAATTGAGGGAGATAATGAAGTGCTCCGATTAGATTACGATATACTATGGGGGAAAAACTGAAGCGGGGAGTTCAAGGTTGACAGGGACTCTAGGCGCCCATCATCGGCCATCATTAAAGGGTGAAATAGATAATACTCCTGTCGTAGGTCAAACGAGGTACAAACCGGACAAACCCATTTTGGATATACTAAACTACTACGCATTTCCTTCCTTCCCTTTTCGAACCAGAATATGCGGGGTTCCAAGACATAGCTACCCTCCCGATCACCTTTTCGAGCTCCCGAATGCTCTCATTTTCATTCGCCGAGCATTCAACATACTCTACGGCGTTGATACTAGTTGCTAATTCTCTGCCTTTCTCCGTTGTGATCATTTCACCTCGCTGCATGGCTTCTGAAGCTCCCGTCTTCTGTCTCAGATCCCTCTTGCATCCAACTAGAATGATTGGCACCTTTGGATTCGAGAAAAAATGAAGTACCTCGGGCATCCAACGCTCTTGAATGTTTGAAAATGACTTCGGCGAGTCGATCCCAAAACAGAGCATCACCACGGCACTTCCTGGATAGGAGAGTGGCCTCAGGCGGTCATAGTCCTCCTGTGCGGCAGTGTCCCATAACTCTAGCTCAATGAGGCGTCCATTCAGCTCGATGTCGGTGATGCGCATATCTTGGGTGGCCGGAGCAAATGGGCTCTGCAAGAAGGGTCGTGAATTTTCCACAAAATATAAACGAGATACGCACCGGTCCAAAATAGATCCCACATAAAGCACAGATCAATGTAGTCTTTCCTGAGAAGAGGTCAATTCGAATTCCGTGAGGCTAGTGCAAGTGCTTTGACGACTGGAATATGTCCATTTTAAGAGTGTGTAGCAACGCACCTACAGACCAGTCACCAATAAGCACCACCTTTCTTCTGGGAGGTTTGTCGTTGTCCCGCATGGCAGTTCCGTTCAAATTTCAACGCTCTCTGGGACCAAAGTAGTAATTCTGAAGCCCTTAACGAAAATAATGATGCGTTTCCGAAAGTCTGCAAAATAATATGGAAGATGGGCTGAAGCGGGGGAGTCCAAGTTTGACAGGGACTTTAAGCGCCTATCATCGGCCATGAATGATGGACATGAGACAGTGAAGAATACATACATCAGGAAAACGGGAATTGGGAACTAGACGAAAAGTAGACGGCGCCAAGACGGTGTCTAAGGCGCGTCCATATCCGTCTAGGTGCCGTCTAACATTAGACACCCATCTAATCAGTCTATTTTTATTAGATCTATCCTTATCCAATATACAGTTTTTTGATCTAATTCGGTCTAATCGTAAGCCGGCTATGCAAGTAACGACCATTTTAGGTCCCGGAGTTCAGCTTCGATTAAGTCGGTCAAGATTTCGATCGAGTCCGTGGCCACGGCACCTTCAAGGACAATTTCTAGGACTTGGGCGATGATTGACGGGCTGACAGTCCCATAGATTGTGCGAACAGTCCGTTCAAGTCCCGATTCCAGACCGAGCCCACATAAGAAAGCGTCGGCAAGCACACCCAGATAGATTGGGCTGCCGGGTGCGGGTTTGGAATGGGACAAATGGTGCGTGGCTAGTGGAGAGGGAGGTGGAGAGGGAGACGGGGGATGGGCTATAGGGTCCTCATTGGGGTGTTTGACAGGAGCTCCGCGTTGTTGGGTCATTATGTATTGTGACGGCTTGCTGCTGCCACTTTGCGCTTGGTGTGGGCGATGAGCGTGAAGTTGCGTAAAAGTGGGGCGCTGTGGGACATTTTGTCAGCGAGTGATTATGTAAGAAGTAATTAGTACATACCGTGTTGTCATAAGGTTTTGGTTGCATATACGGAGACGACATGGACCATACGGGGCCTGTGCGAGTGGGAGTTCGAGGATGGATTGGGGTCGA
This sequence comes from Serendipita vermifera MAFF 305830, assembly GCA_000827415.1. NCBI lineage: Eukaryota > Fungi > Basidiomycota > Agaricomycetes > Sebacinales > Serendipitaceae > Serendipita > Serendipita vermifera. Next base: position 7,499 of record KN824532.1, on the reverse strand, counting down.
AGCCGTAGAACTCTGTTGGGCAGTGTTTTGTGCGAGATAGGATAAAACAAATGAATTTGAATCCACGGGTGTGCCGCTAGCTGATGTCCAAGTGTGCCACACATCTTCCTGTTGTCAGTGAATGAGGATCGTCGTCGTGCAGTTGGTGATGCCTGATATAACGGTGGCCTTGGAGGTGTTAGCGAGTCAAAGAAAATATGAACATATGACTTACGCAATCTTTAAGATCTTTGAACTGGTTCCGGAACGCAAAGTCGCGGTTCCCACCACAGGGTATCTGAAGCGCGTGGAAGTTGAAGAAACCTGGGGTATTTTTTAGTTCATTTGTGAGTCCAAAGCGAGCCCCCTGGCGGACGATTGATGCGAGGAACGCCGATTCCTGTGATCTTGAAGCGTCATCGTGAGCCGCAAGCTGTGGATCGGACTTGACGGATTTGGAGAACGTTTCATACCAAGTGGGTAAAAATACGGTCGAAGGCAAACGTGCCCCGGCCTGACGTTGTATACTCAGTTCAGCATAGAGCGCGTTCATGGTCGGGGTCAAGTTGTTTCAATTGGACTACATACGCGAGTCGACAAATTTACCAAATCGCTAAAAACGACTCTTTATCGGCGAAACTATTAACCCAGTAGGAACGACATCGATCCATACTATTCCAAGCTCGCAATTCGAGCGATGCATTCCTTCCAAACCGGGGTATCAGTTGAACAAAGCGGGCAATCGCTTCAACCGGTATCACGTCGCCTTCTGGTCCTCCATCGGGTCGCAAGCGACGATCCACACGATACATACTAATATCGGGCTCTGGAGTGCGCCGTGTTTTGGAGAACCATTGCACGTATGCAAGCGCTTTCATATGGAGAGGATGCTGATGATTTGTGGCGAATTTCAAGCGAAAAATCAGGCGAACCTGGGCGATTTGATGGCCTAATTTTGTGAGAATAAAAATGAAATAAGATGGATGGGCTCACCCTTTATGCCAACATCATCCGCATCGTCCTCCATGCAGATCAAGGCACAATGACAGTGGCCATGGGGAAGAGAGGTGGATGCCGAGGGGGGTAGTGCTTCGATTGTCCGAATTAGAGAATCTGAATTCATATTATGTACTGTTGGTAGTCGTATCCGTAGCTTTGTCCATGTTTCGACTGTCACCTCAGGTGTTTTCAGAAGCCCCCGAAGTACTGAATTGAGTCATTAACTTGGGTCTCCACTGTACGCATTGAAAATACTCACAATTTCCCACCCTCCGGCCATGACTATCGGCAACATAGCGGAGGAGTGCACTACCCAAATCGTCAAGTCTGTACCGAACCAGAACCTTTTGAAATGACTCTCGTTGGGTGTGCGGCTTTTTGTTGAGAAAAACGCCATACCCCTCGCGTCGAGATGGGATAACGATCTCGTCTTCTGTGCGTTTATCACCCTCCAACTGATCAACAGCAAGGCGTTGATATCCAGGTGAATAGCTGCTGATTTGAGCCAAAATCTGCTGCCGCTTGGACCATATTATTTCCCATTCGAGAAAGTCATTAAAGTCCGCAATCTTACTGGAGCGACTGAGATATCGAACCATCTGCTCTACGAATTCCTTGTGATTTGTGTGTTTGTATGCATCTTTGGCCATAGGTTGGTGTGAGTGTTCAATGATCTCTTTTGAGAACTGCGCGGATGAGCCCATCTGTGGGATATGTCGTTGATATGCATGAAGCCCCGCTAACTTAGGTATGTTAAAATGCTTGATTACATTTTTCTTACCTCGTCGTGCACCAAGGTCAATGAAAACTTGTTTGTTGGCGTGAAACTGATCCAAAGCATTGGCCATATATTGTAGTGTCTCTGGAGAATGACGTTGATATTGAATTGCATAGAGGAAATTGTGGATCGCACGCAACGCACGCATGGCCCGTGGATCCTGAGCAACTTTTCGAGACTCTGCGATCAGAGCAACGAGCATTCTCATCAGTTCTCGGTCCTCACGGCCTGTCCATTGGGATAAGTGTCGTATTCCAGATGGAAATCGCTTGAATCCAACAACGGGCTGTATGGATACAAGCCGACGGTCGAGCTCATCTGCATCAACAAGCCATAATGCCCAAGAAAGAATATGATCCCGCCAAAATCGTATTCCACCATGAAGTATATCGGGGGCAAGGCATAGCTCTGGCGCATAGCCCGGCAGGTCCTTCCAAAATGGGATGTGCACCCCGTTGAGCCCGAGTGCCTTTGCCGCCTGATGATACGTCTTGACGTTGTTGGGATCTGCCTTGAGAGATGCTTCTTCGATACGTTGCATGATCTCTTGGTACGTTCGTGGTGGTAATGGCTGACGACTACCTAGGTCTTTGTTCCCAGCCGTTGTTATTGGAGAAACATTTGACGCTGCCACATTTATAAGAACCTGTTCGGGGTAATCAGCAAGATACGCAGCAAGGCGGGGGAAGCACAAGCGTTGATTCCCTTGCGAATCGGCCATTGTGATCCCTTCTGTACCGGCAGCGACCATTGGTTTGAGAATAAAACGTAGGCATTGATGGAAAAATCGATTAACATGTGTTGTGTTTGTTTTTTTGCGTTCCTTATCATTGCTTGCCGAAAATTTGACGATGGGTAAGTAGGCAAGGAGAGTCCATGCCCGGTTTGTGGGCGAGTTACGCGGTCGTCCCTTGATATTCCCAAGGCTGATATAGAGCGGCCATGCGCTCTTGTCACCTCCAAAGGCGGTAAGGTGAGTCTTGTCTGAGCCGAGCATAACTGGAAGGAGGGTGGACCCGATTGGAAGCGACGCTTGTGTCGTCCACCACCAGTCCCCAGTCGACATATCTGTATAGTACCTCTGTGTTTTTGTTGCATCTGACCAAAGTCGACGAGGGGCCCACTCGGTATATTCGTGAAGAGGAGGTCGCTTCAAGAGTGCCTGGATAACTGCCAAGGGGTCGCGATAGAACATTGTGACGGGCTCGAAAGTGGAACCGTAATCCGGCTTGATGTCGGTGCACATCCACTCGGCCCCACCAGAAGGGAGCTGTTCCATTAGCCTGTGAAGTGAGGCCCCAGTACGGAATGAGGGAGGACGATTGGTAACCTATTAAGTTGTCAGCAGAATATCTAGCATGGAAAAGTCGCTCACATAGTCCAACTTCAAAAACTCATCCAGCTTTGAGAGCGGCATGCCCGAACTGTGCATCCAGGATGCTAAACCCCACTCGATCTTGCCCGAAAATGGAAAATGTACGTTGCCGTCACCTTTCCTCAACTGATCTTCACGCACAGATTCGAAGTATGATTTTGAGGTGGCGTGAATTTTGCCAGCTTCTTGATCTATGGGGTATTTCTCCTCGAATCCCTTCGGGTTTTCGGCCTCATCGTCTGGAGGAGGGCCTTGTGGGACTTCAGGCTCGTCGTTCCTTGGTGCTGGATTGACGGTGTCAGGAAATAATCGTAGGGGTGATCCGGGTGCGTCATCTGGAGGGTCGTGCACCCAGTCCATTTCAACTTGAGCTTCAGGCAGGTCTATGTTGACGGGGTCGAATAGAGGTGGAGCAGGTATGTTGGCAGCATGAGCTGCGATGAGAGTAAGCAAGTGAGCGTCTCTCCGTTGTCGACACGCTGGAGTCATCGTCTGATGCGTGTTTAGGGATTTTCTCGTGTTGAATATACGTGTACACGGCAATCGACATCGCAGTTGTTCCATAGTAGGGGCAATAAATTTTGGTGGCAGGCGCACCACAAATCTTGAACTCTCCCTCACTGACCTCGAAACCCTGAACAATCACAAAGCCCCAAGCCACAGCATGTAAAACATTTTGACGCGCTGTCTAACTATTTCCATCGAACGTAATTGTCCTTCCACAACAATTCCGCATCCCCGGCCCTTGTTGGACTTTGTCCAAGTGGAGCCATGTTGGACGTCTAGAAGAGCCACGTTGAACATCTAATAGAGCTGCATTGAACGTCTAGTCCGTGACTTTTTGCGACCCTCTCCATCTCACCGAAATTTACGGATTTTGTCATCAACGGCCTTCCCAATTGGGCTACAATGTGTGCCTACCATGAACGCCACCTTTTTCGCCCCTGCATCGGACATTAAACGTAAGTTTCCCTGCGCCATGTTCCTCTCTTACTAATGTTTATGTGGTTTAGCCATCAGCGATCCTCCCAATCGGGCTACAACCAGTGCCCGCTACAAGCGCCGCATCTTTTTACTCCTGCGTTGAACATCAAGCGTAAGTCTCCCTGCTCCATGTTCCTCTATTACTGACGTTTATGCGGTTTAGCCATCAGCGATCCTCCCGAACGGGCTACAACGACTGCTTACTATGAACGCCTCTTCTTTTTTTTGCCCCTGCATTGGATATCAAATGTAAGTTTCTCTGCTCCGTGTTCCTCTCTTCCTAACGATTACGCAGTTTAGCCATCAGCAAATCAGAGTCCGTTCAACGGCCCGTCGTTTCAGCATGGCTTTATAAACGCCTATGACTGCCCAGAGCTGAACTTAGCCCCCAAACACCCATTTTTGCTCTCTTGTACGTATTCTTCTTTCTTATTTTGACTCGTGGCTAACTTCCTGTAGCGATGTCGGCCCCATCTGTTGAACCCAAGGGTAAACGCATCCAAAGAAATGCACCAAAGGTTCTCACTCCAACCGTTGCCGTAGTCCCTATCGCTTCAGCGCTCCCGCTTCCACAAGCTCCTACGACCAAGAAACGTGCAACAAAAAAAAGGGCAAAGGCCGTTCCAGTTGTCGCGGTGGCTCCTGTTGCTGCGGTCCCTCTCGATGCTGTCACCTCGGCACCCCCGCTTCCGCAGGTTACAACGACCAACACTCACCAGCCAATCAGCACCGCAAACCCTCCGATCGTCATTGCTCCCATCCCCACCGCTCCAGTAGTGCCTCCCCTAGAGGTTCCGACTATGAACCCTCCTGCTCCATCTGATCTTCGTGCTCCACCACGACAGCCGTCGCTCCCCCCTGCTCATCCAGTTTTCCTTACACGCAGAACGGCTGCTGGTCAAGCACCTCAACTTCCAGATAACGCCACTACCATCCTCACTGATGACGAAGATGAAGAGGATGACGAATTTGTGGCAGGTACGACTGGCGAGGATACCGAAGCTGACGACGAAGATGGTTAGTGCTACTCTCACTCACTTATTGTCACTAACGCAGTTTCTAGATGGGGCGTCTGACTCTCAGAGTTCGTATCATGACGATACGGAGGTTACGAGGTTTGTGCCTCTGTTTGACGACATTAAGTCATATAGCCTTACCTTCTGTATGCTGGATCTCCACTTAAACGTTGATTTAGCGGAAGCAATCGTCGCTGCAGCATCTGCCGCTGCTGGCCCAGGGGACTACTGGGACCTTGACCAGCGCCCTCTTCTCGATCCTGAAGAACCTGAAGAACAAGAGCTCTCCTTTGACATCCCTCTGCATCCCCCCGCTCTTCCCGCTCTTCCTAGGAAGCGCAAACGCACCGAGAACACCGAGGGTCCTGCAGCCGTACCTGGGCGTGTACCCATATCAGCTCCTCGCCCAAGTTCTGAGGTAGCTCGTTGATTCTGGTTGGTTAGCAAACAATGCTAACATCTTATCTTAGGGTCCCCAATTAGTTCTCGACAAATATCGATCCAAACACAAGTCCAAAATCCCGGACGTTCGAGCCCTTCGTGTGACAGCTGCCGTTATGTCTGGTCAAAGTATTGAGAACGTCTGGGTGGTGGGCGAGGGTAGCGACGACAGTGCCGTGGCAGGGATTGTCCAAACACCAGCTAACAAGAAGCGCAAAGCCACCCAGATCAATTCGTATACCCCGTATACACGTATTATCCTCAAACACGGAAAAGAACTATATCGCGAAAAGGTTCTTTTTCAGAACGGATTTCCCTCCACGGACGACCGTGCCACGCTTGGACTGGAAAGCTGGGAGGCGAGCAAGATTGCCTTACCCGCAGCTTCCAGCGCTTGTAAGCTATCTCACCTCCTTACATACACTTTTCTCACCGTTTTTTCCATAGCGTCGACCTCGGTCTTCAATAATGACCTTCTCCGCGTGGTAACTACGGCTATTGGCAGCTTGGCGAATCAACAGCCGCTGACTTTGACTCAGGTGGCGGACATAGCATGGGTAACAAGGGGCCACATAAAAAAGATAGCATCAAGTCTTGTCGAGGCACTGTATGGCCTCGAACTTCCAGATAAACTCGTTCTCACCACAGCTCCCAAAACCCACACCGCGTTTACGAAGGCTCGCATTGATATGCTACTAAAGGACTACAAATTCATTTATGGGGAATTTGGAGAGGTACGTAGTATATTTATCCATGGCCACTTACTAACCCCGTTTGATTAGAATATCGATGGCTCGCCTCGCGAGGATGTACCGTTCGCTCACCCGGCATTTGCTGCTCTTATTTACGAGGCGGTTTATGAACCAACCCCGGCCACTCAACGGCGTCAATACGACCCTATGCCGCACCCTCTGGTTGCTCTGGCAGCCGCAGCGGTGAGGAATACTCCATCAATGTAACGCATGGTGTCCTAATCCTTTCGACAGATGTTTGCGGCCTTAAGTGAATACTCAACGGGCGTTCGCATTAGAAACAAGTTCACTGAGGATGTGTATGCGTCACATTACAAACAACTACTCGATGCACTAGTGGAGTTTCAAACCCTACGCCCCAACCGATGTGCAGCCTTGATGGCATCTTACACAACATTCTGCCAGTGCGTATTTGACCGTGTTTTATACCGTCGTTAACCATCTCCCAACAGAGTCCGTGCTGGCCAGTCTCCACCAGATGCTCCTGGAGTACCAGAATCAGCACTTCGAGTCTGTGGCTCTGACTCGGAGGATGACGCCTTCTAGGTATGTTTGTGTTGCATGACCGCTCATCACGACTGACCCCCGTTCAGACTTTTCGTATCAAATCCTATGCCGCTATGCCCCGTTATCCTCGTGAGTCATGTTCATCACGTTTACCCACAGAAACTGATCTTGCTTTATTATAAGCCTCATCCCATCCCCTCTCCACTGTGACCCTCCCGATGCGTCTCCATCGTTGTCACCGTCGTTACCTACCCTATCATCGTACAACGTCGTTCTAATGTGATTTCATTGCTGCCCCTGTTCTGTGAAGACCCCTATTAGATGATATGACTCGTTCTAGCAAGTGCTAATCTGAGGACAGCAAATATACGTTAGATCTAGTATGATTGGTGGGCTGTACTCATTAGGTCTAGTTGGGTCGTAAAATATTGCTTTGACCCGGCTTCCCTTTTCGTCTAATGAACGTCTAAACTGAGTCCAGACTAGATCCCATTAGAGGGGTAAGTTGCTAGTGGTCTAGCATGTCTAGTTTGTCTTTATAGATCATGTTAGGTGTGCGAAAATTTCCTGATGTATCAAATTGACCCCAAGTAGCATATATCGAATAATATGTGATAAACTGGGTATTTTAATGAGAGAAAATAAACCTCAATATCAAGTGATAACAC
>KN824529.1:0-10625 GCA_000827415.1 Serendipita vermifera MAFF 305830 | reverse complement strand
CGAATGCGTCCGGCAACCGAACCGACTCCCTCGGCGTCTTCATCGGGATCAATGAACCCGACTATGACGGTAGATACGACACCCTCTGCCTATATCCTTGAAGCGTATCTGCCGGGCTACCAACGGGACGAGATCACCCTTTCCACTCGTAAGAAGCGTATCTTGCACGTCGTGGCAGATGGATTCGTCAGTGGTGGTGGTGAGTTTTTCCTCTTCGATACCAGTATCTCTTGTATTTACTCGCGCTTTTTCAGGTCACTTTGAACGGCGCGTGTCTTTTGGCTATGACGCCGATATGTCCCGTGTGCGTGCCGAGTTTAATGGTTGCATGCTCAAAATTACTGTACCACGTCGACCCACTCCTCAAACGTTTGCCGCGTCGCTTGGATCGAGCACTACTCTAGGTGGTGGAAGCTCCTCCGTCGGGGGATCGGGCATGTTCTGGAGGGGGAGGAGTAACATGCTCTAGCATGGAGAGCGTCCCTGCCAGTACCTGTGGGTATCTCGCCTTTGCATACCACACACGGCGACGTGACCTTACTTCTTGATTTGCAGAAACCCCTCCCTCTATCCCTTCCGTTTATCATTGGGCTACATTATGCCATTACACGAACCCGTTTCCTAATACTTCCGCCCTCAACCCCGGCCTGGAACGAGCCTTGACAATGAAAGCTTATCGTTTAGGCAAATCAGTCCCCCCTATGTACTCACCCCCGACCTCTGTTGGCGAGGAACCACTCTTTCCCTTCGACTCGAGAAATGTCACACTTGTCTGTAGCTATATCACCACCTGTTTCTTGTAGCAATGCGCGATCAATCGCAATCGATTTGCAGACAAGGCAGGGGTGAGTGTCAGACATCAGCCAAGTTCGGGACTCCCTTATAAGGAAAAGTTGTGCACTCAAGCTAAGGATTAGCGACGCCTCCAACATTCCAGGTTTAGTTTTAACAACTTTACCTTTCCACGATTACCCAGAAGACGATAACCTATCCTCTCTAATATTTTGTATTCAACCGCTGTATTCATAGCTAACCAAATTATCACGTCCTTATTCCTAGTCTTTCAGAGCTGGTCATTTAAGATCCCGTCCAAAATACGTGCAAAAGAGAAAGTAGATAGTGTATTGATCATGGAACGAGCGTTTCTCGAACCGGTAGGATCACAACAGGGGGAAAAGGATGACTGTCCGTTGAAAAGGGCGGCAGTTGCACGGAGCGGAATACTACAAGACAGCCTCGCCTACGTGCTAGATTAAAGAAGGAAATGTGAAGTATATCTATAAAGGAAGAATGACGCCGTAGTAAAAGAGAAAGCCGAGTTTTGGGAGGTGATCATGCGGGACCGTGCTTGGCCTAGTCGACGAGCTTGAGGGTCTACAGAGTCATGAGTTGATATTTGCGTAGCGAAGAGAGTCAAAGATGACTTACGACGTTCTTCATGTCGTACCATGGGCCACCCCAGGGGCGGAGGGTTGCTGGGTCGGGCGAGAAGTGGAGGGCCTCGATGATCAAAAACGCGTAAAGAGGGACGGGAGCTATTCAAATCAGTATGGGAAAAAAGCAAGGGGACTTTTTTGAACGTGTGTACTCACTGCCATCGGGGTTGATCCAGGTGCAGGTAAGCGTTCCGTCTTCGGCAGCGGACCACTAAAAATCGGATGAATACGCGTTCATTATTGCAGCCTGAACATGACACTTACGACGGCACTCTCGAACCACGTCTCCTCAATGTTTGCGAGAACTGGAGGGGAGCCAGGAGCGCCTATTCAAATTAGAAGGTCAATAACAGCCGATATTCAAAATTTGAAAAGGACATACTTCGCAAGGGGTAAGCGGCACCGTAAAGATCACTATGAATGGGTAGAACCGTTGAGCGACATAAATAGAATCAAGGCGTGTGAACGACGTACCTCCTCACGCCTCTGGATGCAGTAGGAGAGTTGAGACCTTGGGTTCCCATGCTCCTGGTCGCGATGATGAACTGCTTGGTCGCGGTACCTCCCTGTCGCTCTGGTTAATCGACGGGATTACTGCCACGAGAGAGAACAACATACCTGGATTGGGAACTCGATATCAAACTTGTCACCGGTGTTTGCAGGCTTGGTGTATTGGAAGGTGCTTGGCTCTGTCGTCGTGTTCCTCATGCTATCACCAAAGACGTACAAGAAGCCATTGCTGGCTCCAGTGTCGGTGTCGAACAAGCCGACCTTTGCTTGCTTTCTATTTTTAGGAATTAAATGAGTAACGGAGAGTAACAGTGGGCGCCGAGACGTACTGAGTGTTCGGGTCAAAGCGTTTGTGGACTGTTGGTGCCTGATCAGCATCAACAATTCTCGACGGACGAGAGCGGAGTACTCACTATTCCCGTTTTCGACTCTGGGATCGCTCTCTCCAGCTTCGTAAGCAGCAGCTAGATTAGTGAACTCGTAGTCGCGGGCGGCGTGAACGGAACGTCCAATGTGGCTCCCGGCATCGAAAGAATTGGCAGAGACCGAAGTCAGGGCACAAGTAAGGAGAGTAAGAGCAGCAGAGAGCGTGAGTTGCATCCTTGCGAGACAAATTATGAGAATCGTTTTCTGGTTCAAAAAATGAGATTTACGACGGTCGTCGAACGGGGTCAAGAAACGGTTTATTCAAATGTACAAGTCGTTGGACGTCGCTTGATCTTGGTCCTTTCTCGGCTTTTGCTTGTCTCCGCTGGGCATATCCCATATGGTTTAATTAATTCACACGGAATCTTTTTAATTTGGGAGATGTCGGGCGCGCGACGGGTGGGTCTAGCCATTGAAGCTTTTGGCTTCGACCACCAGATAAATTGGCATCCCGAACCTTGCTTTCAACGTCGCGCGTGCCTCATTCCCTGGTGAAAACGACTTCACGCGAACTCTGTCATAGCCAAGTTTTCTTACATCGAGAGAGTTTTTGGCAGACTTTTCGGAGATACAACCACCTGATTCACAACGGGGTCGTAAATAAATTCAAATATTAGAACCTGACCATAGCGGATAAGTTGGTCAAATAATAAGCTAGAGATGATGTATAATTATTTTAATAATAACAAAATATTTATACACAAAAGTGACTTTCTAAACTCGTAGAAAATTGAAGGTGAAGCAATCTAAAGTGATCTGAGTCAAGTTGCATTCTGGTTCCCTGTCTCTGTTCCATGGTAGCTTCCCGCTTTCATTCTAGCCAGTCCTTGGCAGCAAGTTGTTAACATCAATTGGTTTTTTACATGTATATCCATTGTAGTATATATGATACATTGGTAGAGGTGTATGAAAGGAACCTCTGGACAAAAATAAAGCTCATTGCCCTTCATACTCCCTCCACATTTACAGTCACTTTGTGTCCAGTTGGTTACTACAGGTGTTAGGGATATGGGGGAAAGGGAGAGAAGGAAGATGACAGGGAAGTCCAATGGTCACACAAAAGATCAGAGGAGCAGACAAGGACAATGATATGAGTTGGCCAAGCTGAGATCCAAGTCAGACAAGGATTGGAGCAGACCCTGAAAGTCAGCAGCTCTGATGGAGTAAGGCCCCAGAGGACACAGGAGGATCAGATGAAGGGGGACAGCCTTGTTGAGTTACCCAAGTCTAGAAGATTTGACAATGAGAAGGTCAAGCTAATGGGGCGAGTGGTGGCCTATGCAAAGGGATTTCTTGTTCAAATAGAGCTTGAAGATAAGCCAGAGCTTGTGGAGCTGGATGCAGGGTTGGATTTCTAAGCAGAGGGTGTACCTGCTCAGGGGACAAGTTGGCATCAGCTAGTTGCTTGAAAATAGAGTATTGGCTATGGAACTTAAGGTCTGCAGGTTACCAGAAGTGAATCTTGAGTATGAAGTGTTTGAACTTGACAGTAAGCACATGATTAATGTTGTCACTAACAGAGGTTTCTTGTTGAATAAAAGGGATAGGAATACAACTATCAGGTATTCCAGAATGCAAAGGATTATATGATCTGGTGTCAGAATTGTACTGTGGAAGGGTGGCTTCATCAGTCAGGTGTTTTTTTGTCTAATTTGATCTTGCATTAGAGGGGGTACATCAGGAAAATGTCAAAATGAGAATTAGCTATTGTTTAGATAGTACCCTAACTAATAGACATTCAGTAGACAATAAATCTACTGGGGGTCTAGAGCCAGTCTAGTATTAGATAGCTATCTACACTTGTCTTAATGATTTAGATCTATGTAGATTGGTGTATCCTACACATTGGCCACTATAGGTAAATATTTACTGAAATAGATTTGTAAGTAGGTGCAATTAGAGATATTAGACAATAATACTCAGGCACCACTGTGAGTATAACATGTACAAATGTCTATATAGAGTCAATATAGACAGGGGGTTTACTAAGCAATCTAGTGATCTATTTTTGTCTCTGTAGATCTGCAGAGAGTACCCATCCAATGCTTCCACAAAAGATCTTGTATCCCTGGTTTATCATGAAGTCCCATTTAAACAGGAATGGAAAGCAACCCTGCATTGTCAATATTCACAAACAACAACCCCCTTGGGCCCCACAGAAACCAGTGCAAATATAAGTGAAGGCAGTGGTAGGTGAGTGTTCACCTGTGTCCAATACTCTCCATATGACAACCCTATTCTAGAGTCCTCCTATATCCTTTTATGGGGACTGGAGCATGTGAGATAAGGGACAAACACCTGGGTTGCCTTGAACCCAATGGGGAGCTGAACAATGTCATCATCATCAACTTTGGGCTTTGATAGAGACATCCTCTCCTCAGTTATCTGCCAAGACATTGTACACCATCCTACCAGGACCTCTCCCAAATTCCCACATTTTACCCATATTTATCCTTCTCCATTGAGGCCCCAGCCAGCAAAGCACCAGCCAGCCAGCCAACCACCTCCCTCCCCAAGAAACCATTATTCAACCCAATTCCACTCCTATCACCCCTTATTTTACTTCCTATCACCTTTCTACATCATATCAGAGGCCCATCATTCTTATTTCCAATCTCCTGTCCTGACTCCCACCACATCAAGACATATTTGATATCTACAGGATCCCATCAATCACAGAAACACTGTAATGTTACTCCCAGACTGATAAAATTACTTCCCATCAGGTTCCAGTCAAGTCTCTACCAGCAACCCCATTTTCTACAACATCAGTCATTTCCACACATCTCAAGCCCCCTGTTTGACTTCCATATAATCATTTTCACATTTTAAAAGATTTCCACCATTCATTTCTCCAGAATATCCTCTCCCTGAAGACCCACATTTCTCCCCCTCTGATTTCCTTCAACCTAATAACACTCCCTTAACCTCAGATGAAGTCTGCCTGACTTCTATTATTCACTACTACCTATACTAGCTATCTTTAACTCCCATCTCTGCTCCCCATTTGATTCCAGAATCCCCATATACAGGCAATTCCTGACTTTCCACTTCTACCCTATTTCACCCTATTTGCCTGATTCCAAACTCTCATTTACCCTTCCTAATACTCCTAACACATGTTTTGCACTCCTAATTTGCTCTCCAGTCCTTACCTATCCTCCTTACATAGTTTCAGACCACTTCCTATAAATACTCAGCTAGAATCCTTGTATTTTAGCTATCAACACTGAAGTATAGTGGTCACCAGCTATCAGAATCTCTTTTTTCTAGTCCCTATCCAGTTCCTACTAAGTTTAATAGCCTTCATAAGGCCTCTACTGCCACTCCCTTCCTCATTTCCACCTCTCCACCCTTATTTCCCCCTTCCTGCCCTAATTTCTCTTCCCAAACTGGGACACACAACCCCTACCAAGTCTCTAATATACCAGAGATTACATCACTTTGATGTGCTGCTAGGTTTTGGCATCAAGACTAGTTACAAGACCCCCTCCACTTTGCTGATGTAAGCAAAAGCATGGTTTATTGAAAAATGAGAACCAAAAACAAATGTGGGACTACTATTGCTGAGTAATGACAGTGGGCACCATGCTGGTGGGAGAAACAGAGAATTAGGGATGTGAGACAGAGGGAGAGTAATAAGTGGATGTGGCATTAAGGTTGTAGATATAGGGGGAAGAGGGATGGTGACAAGAGATGATGATGGTGGGGAAGAGGCTGACAATGTTGGATGGGATAGGACTATAGCGGTGACAGCTGTGTAAGTGATAGAATTCTACTTGGGGTTGTCCTCAGAGTCTGTGCTGTATATGTGAAGCCTCATCCTGCAAACAGGTCCTTGAGTGTTTGCGGCATCATTGTTCCTGGAAGGTTGTTAGCATGAGGAACCATCTGTGCAGTGAGGTGGCTTACTTGCAGAGTGCTGTATAAGAAGACATAATTGCTGCATAGTGATGTGGATGACAAATGCAGAACTTGTTGAGGCCAGCCATCAGATAGTGATAGTGGCTGCTGTAGGAGCTGTTGGTGAAGTTATGCCTCTGGTACTTTCCAGTGGACCAGTCATCAAGGGCAGCATACAGTGAGCAACAAACTGTTCCAATGTTTGTCAAAATTGCCTTAATTGGCAATTTCAGGGACAGTGGAGGCAAGTGGTGCCTATTGAGTAATATCATTCAATAAATCTGCTTCTTGCATCAGGAAAATGTCAAAATGAGAATTAGATGTTGTTTAGATAGTACCCTAACCAATAGACATTTAGTAGACAATAAATCTACTTGGTCTCTTGAGCCAGTCTAGTAGTAGACAGCTATCTACACTTGTCTCAATAGTTTAGATCTATGTAGATTGGTGTATACTATGCATTGGCCACCATAGGTAAATAACTACTGAAATAGATCTCTAGGTAGGCACAACTAGAGGTCTTAGATGATAACACCCAAGCATCACTGTGAGTATAACATGTACCAATGTCCATATAGAGTCAATATAGACAGGGGTTGCTAACCAATCTAGTCATCTATCTTTGTCTCTGCAGCTCTCCAGAGGGTATCTATATTTCTCTGATGCACTTTGACAATGCTGGGAACAGGAAAATTATGCACCTTTCTTCCCATTAAACATACATTTGTGTCACTTGAGGACTCACTGGCATCACAAGTTGAAAGCAGTGTGTAAGGACCCAATAGGGCCTTGTTCAGACTCACTCTGGTTTTCCCAGAGTGTGCAAGCATGTTGTACCACCCTCAACCTTGTCTAAAACCCAAATCCATCATTCTATTCACTTCTGCTGACTCCTCAGGGAGGCTGACTGAAGCCAGCCTTCCCTCCAGTCTCCAGCCACTGACCTGAAACCACCACCACACTCCTTTGCCTCTCATTCTTCCTTCAATGTGCACAGAATGATATTCTTTTTGCCCCATATTCCCCCTCTTTACCCAGTACCACATTCCTCACCTTGCCCCCTACCACTACCTCTTACCACCCATTACCAGACCAGAATGGGAATGGCCACACATTCTTTTTGACTATCTCATCTTTGTATTGCATGTAGCCTACCTTGCTGTCTAATTTGAGACACTTCTCTCATGGTTTTGGGTGAATTTGAGCAAAAAGACAGCTGACTCCACCCCTCAAACCATTCAGAAGCATCTCCTTCATCTCTCCAGCACTTCTGAAGGCCCAGCAAACCTCCAAAGAGCCTGAGGACATCATACAACCCCTGAGGTGGACCAGCAGCTGGCTATAATCCTCTTGGAAGGGTCTATGCACCACTCCAGCACTGTTTCAACTGCACCTGGCATCAAACTAGCTTGCTGAGCTATCTAAATCAAGGAAAAATGGGCTCTAGAGCCATCTAGACCAAATCTGTGCCATTGCTTTATGACCCAGCACACAAACAGTGCTGGAAGGCCATCTGGGCACTCCTTCTATCTTATTGCATGCTGCACCTGGCAGCTCCAACATTCTTTCACTGAAAATTCTGCCTCTGCTTCAAGTACCCTCTGTCTAGGACCACATTCTCACCTGGAGATGCCTTTCCAACACTCCAAACCACCTCCTACAATCTCTTCACATCCATACAACAGCTATCAAACCATTTCCACAACCCTCTGCCTGCCTGTGCAGCCAGGAACTGTGCCACAGGTTTGACAGATCCCAACTGCACATGGGTGCAGAAGCTTCTGTGATCACTCTGGCTATCATTTCTCTTTGATATGAGCCCTCTCTTGTCCTGCTGCACAGCCAAATCCCTGCCCCAGAGCAATTTCTCCCCAAGGCACATCCCCAAGTCCACCCATGCACTTGTGTCTAGCAGGGACACTTGAATTTGAGTTGTAGAGGGGTGTACCACCTCCAAACCCTTTCAGGCTTGGATTCCATTGATTTAAAGTCCTCCAGCATGCCAGCCTCCATCAGAAAAATGGCAGATTCCCTTAAGGCTCTATAACACTATAAAAAAGGGGTACATGTCCTTAACCATTCTATAAGCTGAGAACTTAGCCACTGGAGCGTGCTGTGACAATTTTTTTGATGAGCTGTAAATTAAGTAATTGATTATAGCTCATAAATAGGCCAGAAAACAGCCATAATAACAAATTTTTATAGAAGTTATAGAATGGTTAAGGACACATACCCCCTTTCTATAATGTTATAGAGCCTTGAGGGAATCTGCTGTTTTCCTGATATCCCTCACTTGATCATCACCTAAACTCCCACAAATCATTTACTTAGATTTTACTCATCATTTCACACAGAACAAGCCTCATTTCATTTGATTCTGATACCTCCTTCCCTCTCTAGCTCTGCCAACCCCTACCCCTATCCCCCCTTATCCCCATTAGCTAAACCTCCCACTTCTTTCCTACCCTCCACACCTCATCTCTAGCTCTCTCTAGAGTCTTCCTCTGCACCACTCTGCAGCCTCCTGTTGAAGAGATCATGTCCTAGGGTGTCTAGAATGCAAAAAGGGACCCAGAGGCTGGTTCTGAGGGAAATACTGAATACTAGGCACTCCAGCACCTCTGAAGATGATTTACGACAGAAACTAATGGGCACTTGAACTTGGGGGGGGGGACTTTCTGCTATAGATTTGCTAGGAAAAAACCACCCATTTTTATACAGGAGTTGAAACCTCTGCCTTTCTAGAGGCTATGAGTGTGGAAGAAAAACAACTGAATGCTCAGCTAGGAGCAGGAAGTGTGAGCTTAAACAGTAAAGTCCACACATCACCCTGGTCCTAGAGAGATAGAGAAGCAACAAAAATGGAGAAAAATGAGGAATAGAGTTGAAATCATATGACAGAATTATCAGGAATTTAGGAGACTTTTGGAACCAGAAATGGGGCCAAAAGTTGAGTCAAACCAGTCAAATAAATCCGAAAAATTCCAGATTAATTCCTGCAACACACCCCCCTGATGAGGCTCATCCTCATCATATCTCAAGTTGTTGCTCCAAGGATTTAGTGAGGATATCAGCCACCATCTGTTCTGTAGGCACATAGTAAGGACCAATCTCCTTGAGTTCCACACACTCTCTGAAGCCATGATAGATAGGATCAATGTGCTTCATCCTCCCTTGATGCTCAGGATTCTTAGCTGCCTGGATAGCAGACTGGTTATCCATTGCAAGAGGACATGGAAGAGAGACTGGGTAACCCAAATCCTGAAGGACATAGTGGAAGAATGCCATTTCACGACCTGCTGACTCTGCTGCAATGTACTCCGCCTCGGTAGAAGACCGAGCAACACGAGTTTGCAGCTTAGATGACCAAGAGACTGCAGCACCACCCATCATTACTACAAAGCCACTAGTAGGACTTTGCAGTATCAGGGCAGCCAGCATAGTCAGAGTCAGAATAGGTCAGAAAGTCCATAGGATGAGATGAGGGACCATAGATGAGCTTGTAGTCCAGGGTGCCAGCAATGTATCTGAGCACACACTTGACTGCCAGCCGGTGAGTAGGACCTGGGTTTGCATTGAAGCGAGCCAATGGACTGACAGAGTATGCCAGATCAGGTCTAGTGGCAAGTGCAAGCCAGATAAGTTTGCCCACTGCACACATGTAAGGCTTGTCCTTCATGAACTCAATGTCCTCTGGCTTCTGAGGCGCATCCTCCACAGTCAGACACTTGGAGATGGGAGTGGAGACAGGCTTGCAATCAAGCATACCAACACAGTATTGGCGTTGTGACAAGGACTGTTGGAATAATTCTGTCTGATTTCTCTCTTCATTATTCTGTCTGATATGCTGTTTCCATTCATCATACTTCCTTATGTACTGGGGTGCATGTGGGAATGAGGCCTTTGCTGGTTAACTCATTCCCTCTGCTTCCCAGGTTAGTCATGACTTGTCCCACCTTAATATATGCTGGTTAACTCATTCCCTCTGCTTCCCAGGTCCAGTAAGAAGTGCTCCTTCTTCTGGTTATGAGCCCCGGGCCTAACTCCTCATCCAATTGACCAATTGCAACGAAAATTTGCGTCTATCCTCTGCATCACATTTGACCTATTTTCGCTTTTGTTTGGAGCCTTCAGCTTTCCTGGTTCAGGAGATATTAGAGTTTTTCTCTGCCACCTCATCGCTCTCTGCAGCCACAACCACTTGGCCTATCAACGCCATTTGCATATCATTGGAAGCGGAATCACTCTAGCTCTCCATATCATCCTTCACGCTCACAATCCGAGCATTTTTGCGCCAGATATCATCACATCTTTCTGTGCCAACTTTCCAACCTCATATCTCGCCATCTA
>KN824526.1:0-11133 GCA_000827415.1 Serendipita vermifera MAFF 305830 | reverse complement strand
CTTATTGCTACCAACCCCTGCCGCCGTTGCACCAGGTTGGGCACCACCAGCACTGTTCATCATAGACAGCGAGTCGCGCGGGGAGGGGAGAGAGTCAGTGCCATCACGTATGAGGCGTCCAGACGCATATATTGTCGGAGGTTACGTTAATGTGTAATGTCCAAAGTTGGAGGCGTCGCGCATTAGGTCTAGGTAGCGGATGAGTGCGGCTGAGGCGGACATGGCGACGCGAAGATTAAAAGCAGCTGAAAACGGTCCGGTAAGTTAGTTTTTGCATGGTTGAGAGATAGGAGAGCATATCTAGTCCGACCGGCGGCTCGTCTCCTTTCAGTAGGCGGCCAATATCCTGCTCGATGTCCTTGGTAGAAAATTCGGCCACATAGTTCAGTATCTGCCCTGATCACCATAAGGGGGACCTACCGGGCTTTCGTTCCCTTATAACCACGCCACACCTTTCCAAGACTTGATGCAGCTTTGTCCTATGATAGTCAACCGTCTTGCCTTCTGCCTGAATGATACATTCCTTGACACCCATCTGCACGATGAGACTCTGTCGATTCTGATTAACCTCTTTCAAACAAAATAGACGGCCAAATACCTCTAAATTAGAAAAGAGATCGGCTTCTGCAAGCTGAGCGATTCCAATTGCACAAATAGATGCATCTGCAGAGGCAGTACCGACAGTACGCATCCCATTGGCTGTAGAGGCGCGAAATAGCGAGTACGATAGGAGCAACCGTCGCGTCCATGTCCGAGTCATGCGAGAACAGGAGGTCCTCGACAGCTTGCAAGTTTCCAGGACAAGCCTATGCCGAATTATCAGTAGTCATTTTTACTTCCTGGTGTCGGCTTGCCTGTTTGCTCAAGACAAACTTTGTCGCGCTCTTCTTCCCTCCTTCGGGGATCCATATCTCGATTCGGAGCTGTTTCGCCGTCAAAAATTCACGGAGGAATTATTTGGCGAGGGTGAGAGAGAGCGTGACGGATTGGAGTGGCGCGCTTTCCTTGCTGAGCTGTTTAAGTACGGAAGACATGCGATAGACTTGTTGACTGTAGACGTCAGAAATATTTCTTCTTGAATGAATATAGGATAGCTACTTACGCGATATAGATGGCGTCTTCGCCATGTGCTGTATAATAGTCCTAACAGCGGGGTTATTGATCATCAAGTGGGAATGAAAAGGCAAGGGCATACCTCACGTTCGAATATGCGCACGGTATCTTCTCGTTTCTGTATCGAGTTGTAAATCCTCGCTTAGGACTTGCGATATGCTAGCTGGATGGATGAGGGTTTAGCTCACTTTAGCAGGGTCATGAACCAGGAGCAAAACCCGAGCTCCGATTGCTTATCTGTACGCGCAAAGGAGGAAAATACGAAATAACGATTGTTTAGGTCAAAGACGCGAGATTGGCATGATGGGTGTTTTTGGTTGCAGAAGCAACGTCTTTGATTAAAGAGCGATACTCGACATTCTCAGTATTTACAGACCTATTTCTAGTGCGACTGGCTCTTTCGAGTACATTGTCATTTTGGGCGAGGCAGGTCGAAAGGAAGGGTTCAACGCGCTTCAAACTCCGCTGCCACCCACAAAAGATCAACCATCGTTCTCAAGGTATACGCTGGCCGAACGAAGAGAACCACCTGACAAGAATTCATAGAGTATACGGATGTGTTACGTCTTACATGAATACATATATTAAAGCTCCATTATGTACAGGGTGCGTCGCGAGAGTTGGGGCACTGAAAAGATGCTGGTTCTGTTGTGCAACACGGTTTTAACGGATGAAAATCACTGATACATGACTCGGAGCGCTGTTTACAGACGCGTTGAGATGTGGCTTACAAGCAAAATCGACTGCCCCTGTCGGTGACCAGGTTCGTCTCAACTGTCTGCCGAGGCTTAAGCATCACGTCGGCCACTAGTATTGCATTTGATTGAACATAATCCAACCATGACTGCACAAAATACAGATGGGCAGAGGAGCATAAGTCACTGGATGAGTACCTCTATTAAACATCACAAGCGGGTGGCGCGCTACGTTTACGACCCAACTTTAGACATGCAAAGAACCTAGCACGCCGTTGCTTCCAAACTGACGGCCGGGGTCCACCGTGTTGCGAAAGAGATCTGATCACCTACATTAGACATGATTGCAGATATGAAGCAAAACGCTTACGTGAATTGGGCCGGTGTATCCGATATCAAAAGGGTCCTTGTTTCTTGAGCTTCCTTCATTCTGCCTAAGTTTTCGTATACGAATGCGAGATCTCTAATGTATGCTTGTGCATGGGGATGGTGCTGGCCAAGGACCTTTAGACCTGCCTGAACCACGGATGCGAGAAGAGCAGCACCCTCTTCCCACCGGCCTTGCGCACCATACGTCGCTGCCAGGTTGGAAGCTGCGAGGATTGTATCCGGGTGCTCGATCCCTAAAATCCGTCTCAGCTGCTCAAGCACTTCCACCTCCAGCTTCTCGGACTCGGACCACCGTCCTTGAGAATAGTACGTCGATGCTAAGTTTGCAGCTGCGAGGATTGTATCCGGGTGCTCGATCCCTAAAATCCGTCTCCGCTGCTCAAGCACTTCCACCTCCAGCTTCTCGGACTCGGACCACCGTCCTTGAGATCGGTACGTCCATGCTAAATTTCCAGCTGCGAGGATTGTATACGGGTGCTCGATCCCTAAAATCCGTCTCCGCTGCTCAAGCACTTCCACAAACAGCTTCTCGGACTCGGACCACCGTCCCTGGTTGTGGTACGTCAATGCTAAGTTTGCAGCGGCGATGATTGTATCCGGGTGCTCGATCCCTAAAATCCGTCTCCGCTGCTCAAGCACTTCCACCTTGAGCTTCTCGGACTCGGTCCATAGTCCTTGGAAATCGTATGAAGATGCCAGGCAGAACATTACTGTAAGGGTATTTATAAAAGTCGCTTGAGTGGAACTCTTCATAATCCGCATAGCTCCTTCAAAAAGCTCTCCGGCTTTGCGATAGTGTCCTTGCTGTTGGGTGACATGTCCAAATGCCATAAGATCGTTTATGTGCGGGCTCTGAAGCTCTTCTTGGTTCATCATGTCTGTTATATGAAGAAAAAGCAATCTATTAAGCTTAATGATTTCGCTTCCGCACGCCGTGAGCACTTGGATTGCCATTTCCCGATACGGTTGAGAGATCATGATACTCATGTCTCGGGACCATGCCTGAACGAGAGGGTGAAGTTGAAGAAATAGAGAATTGTCCATCGAGCTCGCCATGACTAGCGAGAACGAACGCAGCTTTCGAATGATCCCTTGCAGGTGCAACTCATTCCACTCCCCGTCTTTATATAACAGATCCTTCAGTTTGTAGATTACCATTTTGTGGCTATCGTCGCGAGGATAGTAGTTGTACGGGTCTGCGAATCCATTTTTGGCAGCCTCAGTGAATGCAGAAAGTGGGATATCGACGTAATGAAATTGCGATAGAATGTGAAGAACGTCTCGACATTCTTGTGGGAGTACCTTGTACGACAAGTCGAGTGTAGTGTGTACTCCTCGTTGATAATTGTCCAACGATACCGGTTCCGCCTGGTTCATAAGATCCGCTCGATGCGACCTAAATGTGCGCAAATATTGCGTAAATGTATATGGCCAATACACGTCACCAATGGTAGAGGAGAGCTGACGACAGTACGTCCCTGCCTGGACGAGGGCAACTGCTAGGCAACCTAGCTCTTTAAGAAGATCCTGTGCACTATGCATTTCCTCGTCGCATAGTGGTAGTTGACGACGGGCCGCTTGCAGCATCGCCGCTAGCGCTTCATCGGTCGTCATCTCCCCAAGTTCCAGATGGGCGGTGGTCGAGAGATTTCCGAGGGCATGATTCCGAGACGTGATCATGATCGTCACTCTGGGGTTCGTTGGTAGAAACGGAGTGAGATTCAAGTCAGGATCGTCTGCATTGTCGAGGATCAAGATCCATTGTTCGCCGTGAGGGGCACTGTTAAGTGCCCTCATAGCGTCTTCCCACTCATCTCTCTCATGGCCCGTGCCTAGATCTCTAGCCCATAGCTGAAGGTCGGCCTTGATACTAGGAGATGAGCTTGCATCTACATAGATAGTTTGCGCATATCTGAATCCGTCAGCAGCCGTACACCGACGTGATAGAATACTCACGAGTCGGGATATTCCCTCAAAAAGTAAGAAACCAGCTGGGTCTTTCCACAACCTCCCATTCCTGTGATTGGGAAAATCTTTTGTCGCGAAGACGGAGATATGACGAGGTTATTGATCATGGTATTCCATGGCTTTTGCCGTAAAACAAAGTATGGTGACACCGGAGGAGCCTTCTTGGCTAAGGCTTTGATGCTGCTGATATGATCTAGAATTCGATCGGCGCTAAGCATACCCCGATTTATGTCAAACGAAAATCGACTTACTAAACTGAGCCAAACTAACCGTTCCAACTCTACCCACTAGGCACCGTAAGGAACTGTCAAGGGCCTCCGAAACCGCCGTCAACGCGAGATGAGAAGCCGTATGGCCTTCGATGGTTCCGAGGTCATGCCATTCTTGCATCTTGATTGTTTCCATTCCTCTGTTTACATTAAGCCGTAGGTAGGCGTCGATATTGAACAATCTCGTCGATAGTTCGTTTGCCACAACTTCGCAATCCGCCGCTACCTCCTTCAGCAACTTATCCACGCTCTCGTTATCAGACGAGTCTACAGACAACACTCGAGGAAGACCGCATCCGAGGCTGATAATTTGAGCCACACGTCGGTCCTTCCCATAAATCTTGCTAGCTTCGTCGAGTAGCAGTCGAGTAGGATTGTTTGAACCGAGTACCCCGCCGACAAATGATTGCTGCCTCCGTGGTGGCCCGATCTTCGTGGGCAGGAAGTAGGATGGAAGTGACATAGTAGCACAAATAGCATCAAGAATAGTTGGATTGAGGCTTGAGCCTCGAGACGAATATGTACGAAAGACTTGAGGGTGGTTGAGATGTGCGGAATTGGCCGCATACAGTGCACTAGTAACAGTAAGCCAACCAGATCCGTATGGAGGTATGACTCGTACACTTTACATCTCGTTTGCTCACGAGTATCGTCCTTCATTTTGGCATCGAGGGAAATGTTTCGGGCTTGAAGTATGGCTTCGATTGCCTCGCGAAGATTCTTCGTGTTGACCCCTCGATCAATGACTTCCAATGAAGCCTCTGGAAAGACACCGGACGTGATGTCAAGGACGGCCTCGATTGTCTCGTTTATATTCATCCGTAGGAGACCGAGCATAATAGAGATGAGACTAGAAACGAAATCAGATTGAGTGATATGCTCGTAGGGAACTCACCCTCCAAACCCGACTCCGCCCATGAGATCAAAGTAATCCGCTGGATAAACATCGTCTTCGTCCACTTTCAAATCGGAAGCCAAACGACTCATTTGTTCCTTGAGAATTAATAGCTGTGAATAAGTCCCAGGCCCTCCATTGTCTACATCGTGCGCACGGGTAAGCTAGCGCCGATGTGTTGGATTAACCCATGCGAGGCGTACCAAAACTGAGGATGCATATCCCATCCTTTTCCTCGTTCATTGTCACTTTTTGTCTCAGTTTTGTTTCTGGACGTTTTGGTTGGCGCTATGGTGGCGGAAAACAAAAGGTGAGGGGAGACTGGCAAGTATTTTATGCCCTATAATGTGGCCGAGTCCGGGTCCCTCTCGGGTGGTACTCCTCATAAGTGCTGGTCACAATAATTTGAGAGAGGTCATGGTAGCGTAGGTCCCCTAGGGTTCAAGGGCAGACTAATGGTTTTGGGTCGATCGCGCGGTCGACATTACCTCCAGGATTCGGCCCCAGTGTATACTTTGTGCAAAAACATACGGGGTGTTGTGAAAATAACAACGCATGATGACATTTCAGGACTCAAGGGGACGGGAAAACGAAGAAAGTGGTCATTCAGAACCAACTCTCGCATAAATTTTCGTTCCGAACTCGATCTTAGAGAGCAAGACTCGACATTCTCAGTATTTACAGACCTATTTCAAGTGAGACTGGCTCTTTCGAGTACATTGTCATTTTGGGCGAGCGGGGTCGAAAGGGTTCAACGCGCTTCAAACTCCGCTGCCACCAACGAAATCAAATAAAATATTATGTAAGATATAGGTATACAACTACCACTGTCGACTGGGATCCATCCAACGTTCCCAAGCTTTTCGACTACATATATGTACCGCTGCATTCCCTAAATCGAGCAGTTCCCAGCCGTCCTTTTGGTCCTTGTGTAATGGTTTTGGAGGGCGTGGAGCTTGCGGAAACTCTCGTCGCAGCTGGTTATGTCAGATAAATTGCATAAGTATAGGGATGATACGACGTACCATGTTCCTCACTGAAGCAGAGACGACTTCTACTGCTCCCCTCATCTCTGCACCCTCTTTTACCTGAGCGACCACCTAGAAAAATCAGTGACGAGTGATATTCACGTTCACAGAGACTCACCTCCCACTGATATACGCCCTGACCAGGTCCTTCGCCGACACCACGCCCATAACCCGCCTCCTTTGGCGTCCTTCCGCGTGATTTGAGAACCTTTTTAAGAATAGGAAGTGGGAGGTCTGGATCAGGATGCGCGTTTGCTGGAAGTGGTGATCCCAAATGTAAAGTAGCAGGGTCAATCAAGGGCGACTGTGCAAGAAACATGTACGTCGATGCCAAATAAGCTGGTGCATTTGGAGGAGGTGGTTTGACGACCGGTGACACTTCTTTTGGTGTGCTTGGACCTGCTATTGGCTGTTCGTCGTTTTCTTCTTCGTCGACGAACCAAGGTTTTTTTGCAGACAGTATGCGTCTTGAATGTGTAAATGAACGCGTAGAGATGAAAATGGGTGATTTGTGGGAAATTGATCGTAAATTCATGTGGACGTCTGGGACGAGACACCCGCGTGGGCGTGCCAGGGTGGTGACTGCGTGTGCTTTTTCGTCCCGGCCATCATCATCATCATGGGTATCCGAATCGCAGTCGTCGTTATGAGCACCTCCTTTTTATTGGGTAAGTTTTCCGGACTATTTTCAATAACAAACCTAATCGTTTATGCTCAATACGATTTCCCTCGCTTCTAGGGATTCTAATGACCCACTGGATAGCCGACTCTTTGACGCTCTGGAAGTCTCCTCTAACGGATGCACACTTGTTTACGGCTGCTACGTATTATGGTCTACTCGCGAAAATGAACGTGTACATGGCCGCGACGATCGTCGGCATTGTCACTCTCGGCTTTATGGCCCTCGTGCTCTCCTTCCAAGATGGTGAAGTCGGAAATCTCATGTTTGACGGTGCAAGCATCTGTAAGTAACATCATTTACTCGCTTTCTTCCCGAGTTCTAACTCTTCACACGACCTAGTCCTCTACGGTATCGCATCCGCAGTCTACGTCTACTCTGCCATTCCAAAACTCTCCAGTTTCACAAACCTCCTCTTCCCATCAACAGCCACTCGCTTCCCCACCTCTTTACGCCAACCCACCGTCGAACTCGCCTCATCACACCTCATATGCGCCGTCGCGCTAACGGGCGTCATGATCCTCCAAACGGCCAAATACTGGGCAGACGCAGAAGAAGACGATGGTGCGCTCGAAACACGTGTTCCCTCTTCCCAAACCGAATGGAAACGCTCGCCCCGACCGATTGTCGATGTTGTCGAGGAGAGACCGGCGGTGGGGAATAGGAGGGGTAGTCTTAGTGCTTCTGCGGGCTCGGAACGGCTCACTAGGTCGAGGACGAGCGAGAGCCCCTCGTCGAGAAGGAGATCCCCCGTCAAGCGTAAAGCTGGCTCGGGGTCGGGGTCTGCCACCCGGTGATCGATTGCAGCAGAAATGCTTTACTCCTTTGTTGTCTCGTATCGTCCACGGACCGCACTCTCCACAGTGCCAAATCTTTCCCCTGCTTTTGCTTTTGCTTCTCGTCTATTTATCTATGTATATCTCCCTCATCTGTGTCCTCAACTATACTGATGAATGATGTTGTCACTGCAGTCATCTTGAGTTCGATCGCTGGAAGCCAGCTCAATTAAATCTTACTTAGCCGCCGACCATGAACTTTCAACCCGACCGCAGTTTGGAGCGTGATCTGCGAAGCGTCTCCTGAAGCGAAGGAATCACTTATCATGCCGCAGAATTAGAACCTTGTTTAGTGACATGCAAGCCCCTATACAGCAAAACGAAGGCTCTGGTTCTGCGCGACGCGATTGCATACGTACGCATAATACTGCCATGGTTCAGATACAAGAACTGGAGAGAAGCATAGGAAGCCATTACAAGCTGTTATGTTGGGGATTCCGCAACGTAATGATGGCAAGGATGGCCACCTCTATCACCATTCGAAACCGCAGCCGAGGCCAGATTCCTGGACAAGCTTACCTTACTTCCACGCCCAGATGATCATGCAACCGTTATTGCGTCCTTGAAATCGCTTCTATACACCGAAGACGACTGGAACGAAATGAAAGTGCACGAGATAATTCATAACCTTCGTTCCTTCTCTCTTATCTCCGCATCTTCAGTGGCCAACATGGTTTTTGTCCACATTCACCCATTGGTGCATGCTTGGGCGCGTAATCTGCCAACTCTACAAAACCAGGACGGCGCAAAAATGATGGTACAGGTGCTTAACTCCTCTGCTCACAAGAACAATTATCGGTTGCATCGTTACCTGTTCCCTCACTTTCTCCCTTTACGAGACGAACTCAAAGATGACGTATATCACGTCAACGATAAGGTCGTGTTTGGGATTCTTCTCAAAGAGCACGCGTACTACGATGACGCGGAGGTGCTTTTTACCCAAGCCATTGAGAAGAGGAGAAGCATCGAAAGGGAGGACGATGAGCTTGTATTGGTCATCATCGGTTGGATTGCGCACACGTATATGGGCAGTGGTAGGCTAGATAAGGCCGAGGAACTTCAAAAAGAAACGCTCGGGCAATGGAAAAGACTCAAAGGAGCGGACCACTCAGGAACTCTTCTTGCAGCAGTCTACTTGGCGGGAATATATAGTCGCCAAGGGAGGTTGTCTGAGGCAGAAATCCTTGAAGTAGATGTGTTAGAGCAGCGGCGAAGGCTTTTGGGTGAGAATGACCCAGATACTCTAGTAGCAGAGTCGAATCTCGGAAACACTTACCCAGGACAAAGCCGTTACAAAGAGGCAGAGAAGTTAGCGGCCCATGTTCTAGAGCAGCGGATGAAGACTCTAGGAAGGGATCATCCTGATACTATACTCGCAGTGGAGAGTGTGGCTCAAACATATGCCTTACAAGGTCGCCTCGAAGACTCTGAATGCTTACTGCTGGAAAATCTGGAAGTACAAAGCAGGATCATGGGAAAAGACCATCCCAATACCATCAAGTCTATGGAACTTTTAGCGTTTACATACAGGTCCCAAGGTCGGCTGGAGAAGGCCGAAGAATTGAGATCGGAGGCGCTTCGTCTACTGGAAACCCGTTTGGACAAGGATCACCCTGATACAATTATGGCAGCAGCCAATTTAGCGGCGATATACACCCTCCAGAGTCGTCTTAACGAAGCAAAAGAGATGAGAGTCAAGATATTAGCGCCACGGCAAAAGATTTTGGGCGAAGAGCACCCGGATACCATCTCATCCATGCAAACCCTAGGGCTGATATACATGCAACAGCAAGAGTGGGGAGAGGCGTTGTGTTGTTCGACCCCGCTGGTAAAGGTGACCATGAAGAAATATGGACCGCAAGATGTAGTATGTAGCAGTGCGCTTAAAGCGCTGAAGACTGTTCTCAAACGGCTGGGTATGAGTGAGACGGACCAAAAGGAGTATTTAGACGAACTAATGTCATAATATAGTTGGCCATCAAATAACGCGTTTAGAAACATTTTTGGGTAATCGTGTGATATGCCTGAGGAAGCGAAACTCGACAAAAATGTACAGATATTGGGTAACGAGGCTAATTATTATAATAAATATTTCCAAATTGAAAACAAGCAGTAGCGGCAACAAACAGCTAAGTGCCTCATGGGCTGGCAGTGTAACTCATGTCTCTAATGAAGCACTGAAGCTAGATCATCTGAACGAGTACTACATATTATGGTGCATCTTTTAATTTGGGAATCTTGGGCCGGAAACTCTCATAGCCGCAGCCGCAGCTGATGCGAGCGGACGGGCCCACGTCGGTAGTGATTCCCCCCCTGACTTCTTGATCCCAACCCCTGTTCTCCAACGCTCTCAGTCACACTTATGAGTCTCAAAGATTCGTCAGATGAAGGGATATGCATTCTTAGTTTCGGTATGTGAATGTTTCCCTGGGTTTCAAAGCATTTGACACGTCTGAACAAGATAGCGGAGGGCCAGGGACGTACTCCCAGTTACTGATTCTCAAGAATTACATGGATCAGATGGCCATATTTCAGGATATGAAGAATGAGGACCTCTATCCTGCTGATTACTTTGATCTGATGGGTGGCGTTGGCTTTGGCGGGTACGTTCCCTCAACCGGGCCGAAATTTTCTCACCCAACCGTGTATTAAGTCTCGCTGCATTCATGCTGGGATATCTCAGGATGTCCGTTGATGAAGCAATTGATGCACTGTTCGTTATTGCATTTACCATCTTCGACGAGTCCACCCAAAAAGGGACTCCAGAAGTGAACATGAGGAACCTTAAATCAGTGATCGAAACCCTACTGCGAGCCAAGCAGATTGCACTCGAGACCAGAATGCAGGACAAAGGTAATCAATCCAGGTGCAAGGTGTAAGTGTTGTCATATAGGTTGCATCTATATTCCCTCATTATTCTCCTAGAGCACTATATGCGGCCACCTCGACTGATGTTAGCCACCCAAGGGTGTTCCGAACATACTCCCAGCGTGGATCAAATTTGAACCCGACAATCACCGAAGCGCTATGTGCTACTATGGCGTCACCTACCTACTTTTCTCCTGTCAAGATTGGACCACGTTTGAGAGAAGAAAGCTTCGTCGGTGGCCCCTTTGGCGTAAATAATCCAACACGAGAACTATTGAAAGAAGCTGGGGCGATCTTTGGAGAGGACAAACGAGTCGCACAGATACTTAGTTTCGGTGAGGGCCGTTCTGGTTCTCCTTTGACACAACCTATTGGTCCTTCCAAAGTGACGA
>KN824524.1:0-11229 GCA_000827415.1 Serendipita vermifera MAFF 305830 | reverse complement strand
ATGAAACCTTCCTCCGCCTGGGCACTTTCTTGCTCTTCCTTAGTTTGTTCCACCGTATAGCCGACAATTCGTTCATCGAATGCATCGTAATCATCGCCTTCATCATCACTGTCATTCCCTTGAGTCGCTTCATCCTTCCAGACCAGTTGGGCAGAATCTTTTTCAGAAATCAAGCACACTGTTTGGTCACAGAGTTTGGTGAGATACCTGTATAGCGATAAGGTTCCGCTACGCTTCCGAAATTAGAATGATACATGCCTCATGAAGGTCACGCGGTTGCGAGAAACGGATGAAATGACTCCATCTTGCCAAGTGCCATCCTCGGGCCAGAAGATAATGTACACCATGCCAGTGTTATCGCTTAGAGGGCTCAAGAGATAGAGTCCTGGTCGTAGAGTTGGACATGTGACCCCAGAAGACTCGTCGCGGCGGCGAAGCATCAGGCTCCGACTGGAAGTGATAAGGAGAAGGAAACGATGAACTAATGAGCAAGCACGTACACTTCATCGTCCATGCAATCAAGCTTGTCGAGAAAGTCGACTATAGTTGACGCGCTACCGTATATTCCTCGGGGTTTAATGACATGTTGATCAAGAGTCTTAAAGTCAACCTTGGCGAGTGATTAGCAACAGGATAGCTTTCAAGTGAACCATTTACTTGAATGTCTGAGCGATAGGAGCCAGGATGAACCTTGTTAGCAAATGCTTGAATGGAAGCTTGCGCGATGATAATTTTGTCGACTGTCAAAGGAGTCAGTTGAGGCTGGGTTGGTATCCTGATTCACTCGTACCCATTCCTCCAGATCCTGAACCACGTTCTTGTACGAGATCGAGTAAGCGATACATGCCAGGAATTCTATCTAAGAGATCGAAAGAAGGGGCCGAGGCGACGGACTCTTCCACCGCGGGCTCGTCTACCTCCATAGGGACAGGAGATGAAGCTCTAGTGGCATTGGGGCTTGGCTTTGGAGGCTCGAGCGCTGTGGAATGGGCGGCTTGGGTTTGTGGCTGAGAGGACCGCGGCGGTGGCGGCAAGCGCGACGGTGCGGTCTGCATCGTGGTATCCGATGCTGCATCTGAATCCATTTTCTTTCAATTTTCCACCGGTTCAGGTTTCAAGATTGTTAAGAGCTGCGTCCTCGGATTTGGTACGTGTTGCGTCGAGAGCAAGGCTCGAAATTGAAAAACCAAAAGCCAGGTTTTGAGGTGATATTTATACCACACTTTGAACTCCTTGAATCCCTTAAACGATCAGATTATGATGATTGGCGCTGGTTTTTCATACAAATTCAGAGCCTGCCAGCTAATATTGAATTGGGTCCCCGATCGACGTCGTTGCTGACACAAAAATGTGGAATTCAACACGTTAGACATGCAGGTCAGTAATAGAGATCAAGTTCTGATAAGAGCTGGTTTCCATTATGATGTGGAAAAAGGCAAGAATTAGAACGTTCTTTTCAATGCCCGGCGTCCCATGTTATGTGGGTGAATCAATCATTAGTTATTAAGATATGTCCACATGCAACATGTATCCCATTTGGGCATCAAATTCTGGCTACCAGACCCAATGTTGAGGTGAGAGCTCGGTGGTGCTGTATCTGCGCCGTTGATAGCAATTCTAATAACTTTACTCCAGCTCTATGCGGGAGTGTGCTTTTTTGAGGAGGGCCGAGTAGGGTGTGTCAGGCTCCTATCACTTGCCGAGATAGTTTAGAGCCTGGCACTTCAGATCAAACTTTGATAGGATGTGGACTATTTTAGGAAGTCTCTCACTGATACGATGGAATTACAAATAAAAGAATCTCAAAGGCTCGAGTGTGCATGTGGGAGATTCATGCCACAATACCGAACAAGTGGTTCCTTGCTCTTCTCGCCGGCGACTCTAGGAGTCAGTGATGAGTTTGAGATGGAGAAGGTGTGAGTTATACCAATCACCAAGCATGATGATATACGGGTCTGTGACCTAAATCATGTTCACAAACTGCCGCCACACTGTAGTGGAGGCTGTTAACAATCCAGGTCCAGTAGACACTCAGCATCTCCTCGCCCTCAGCTTCACACATACATTCATGATTTAGGAGAACCGTTTGTTTGCCTGTTATAACGCGTTCGTGGATCGTGCATCCAAGCGGGTCCTCCACTTTGAATACGACATGCTGTTGATCCCCATCATGATAGTGGGATCAGGGTTTCGAGAAAAACATACATTCAGGTCGTATTTCAAATTTTATACAAGCTCAAATACGCGACAAAGCAGCTCTCGGATTCTTCAACGACTCTGCAAGGCTCAAGAAGGTGGAGGCAAGCTGAACCTAGATACCAGGTCAGTGACTCTGCCGCTTTACAATAACCCGTACTCACTGTGTCCAAAGCAGAGGTGAAAGAGCATGGGTTCACGCCTGTGGGGGCCAGGGGATCAGCAGGTGCGGTATCGTATACTTCTTTCGCAATCGTGGCCATCCGGCGAAGATAATGTGACGCCCTATCGGGGCCAAACGAGACAGAATTGAACGCAAGGCCCTTTCTAATCAAGGGTTTAGAGAAACTAAGAATGGGCGGACAAAAAGAGACGCACCCCAATCGTGATGCACTGCGGCATAAATCGTATATCGTCGCGTCTTGTATAGAGCATTCCCCATCAGAAAGGAAAATGATGACCGGAGACCTACATTTCTTAGAACCTTGTCTTATGTACTTTGTAAAATTCGTACCTCTCGGTTATCCACGTGTCCTCCATTAATTTTCGTACTGCCTCCAACGCAACAGTGTAGTTTGTCAGGCCGTAATCACCTGAACGTCCCAGAATCAGAGCCAGGAGTTGATCAGGGTCACTAACGGTATCATTGTTCAGAAGTACCTAAGCTAACGTGAGTTGAGAGTTAGGGTGGCTTCGATACATACTGAGGCACTGTGATGAAACGTGATAATGCTATAAGCATCTCTTCTCTGGCCAGCATTCGCACCGGCCCTTACTGCAGCCTCTCTTGCAGTCCAGAAAGCATACAGAGAAGATACTACTGCGCCAAACCGGTTGTTTGCGTGTTGAACGATACGCTGCGTTGCGGGAGAGTCGGCAAGTGGTCGCCGGTCTGTGGAACACATCGAGCCGCTGTGATCGAGTACAAAGAAGCTGTACTAAAGATAAGCATGATGCGAAGCAATTCAACAGATAAAAGACTTGCATGTGGAATGATCGCTGCATCAAGGCTGGGTTTTTGCATTTGTAGGCGTGGCCGTCATGGCTAATATGACCGAGTGTAGGTATGTCGTCTGGGCCTGGGGTACCATGAAACAGTGGCAACACACAAAATGATGGTATTGCGCCAGAGTTCTCGTCCCCGAGATGTTCTTGTCCTGATCAAAGTAAGCAATCTCAACCATACGCGACCAGGACCACCTAACCTCCGCATCGATGATCGCTAGTAAACGCAAACCCTTTAGTGAAAACGAAACTTTCATGTGAGTATACTTACCACAGCGCGAACTCATCAAGCTTTTCTTGAGAATATGGATCTATATCTCTTGTTAATGCCTCGTGGGGTATCATGTAGCCAGGTAACAGACCTTTAAATCCTAGAAAATTGTCTGTTCAGAATACGGAAAACTATATGGAGGGAAAATTCACCGCTTCTTGCCCAGAAAAGTCGATGTGTAATCCAGTCTTTGCTCTCCTCTCCGGGAGGACGCTGCACATGCTGCAATTCCGCCCCAATGCATTTCCCATCTTCGTCAGGACGACAAGAATCGACGTGCACATGTCTCCCCAGCGCTTCACAGAGCAATGAACAAAGCATAGGAGCACCACTATCACCAGTCGCGTATTTACGGCCTTGAACCTCTAGAGTCGTATCGTCATCCCCTTCAACAATCCATTCTGTTTGTGCCATGGACCCGTGATTAGTGAAGTGCTCTGATTGAACGTGACCTGCGCCTTTTTAGAAACCCCGTGGGAAACCAGACAGAGACCTTTCGTACCTAATGGCAATGTGCAGTAGTATCCACAGTGCTTGCACCGCTCCTCGCAATAGTGAAAGGGATCCAGATCATTTGAATGAACGTGTCGGCCATCATGTTCCAGCTGGTCAGGCTCCAGAGAAATAATGCACTGCAGTCTCCGCGCTTCTTGAGTATACTGTGTATAATGTTGTTAGCTGTGGTGGCGAAAGAAGGAAGCTATCACCTTTGTGTACGTAAATGTTTCATGGCGTCCAACGAAGGTACTTTCAATTGATTGCGGTGTTGTATTGATTTCACAAACTCCATCCATCTCGCACAAGTGTTTGCAATCATGATTCTGGCTGCAAAAAAATGAGAAAATGTGCCATTTTGATCGATTCCGATTCCTTGAACTCACCCACAAAGATGCACGGCATCCGGTTGCAAAGCGTGAAAATGATCTCCTGCCGCGCAATAACTCTTGCAGAGTTGGCACTTGATTGGACAGGAAAGAGAACGGTCGCATGTGTGCAACTCATGGGGAACCCGACTGAAAATGAATAAATACATGTCGTAAGGGTGGTTAGTCAGCTTACCAATCCAGCGTACATGTTCGTGAGCAAAGACGGTTCCCGTCATTCTCTACCAGGCTGCAAAGCTCCCCACAGGTATGCATACCTGCCGCGCACTGATGCTCTTCATCTTCGTGTTCCATGGGCTACAAATGAGTTAAGCTATGAAGAGAGGTTTGAGTGCTATCAGATCAAACCTTTGCACATAATCTGAGGCAACCGTTCTTGCCGTACATCTGGCAGGTAATGCCACACAAATGGGGGGTCTCCGAGCATCTAAATTTGCAAGTAGGGGCGTTTTTAGTATTACACCGTCTCATCTGACTTACGAACTCACACATGACGTGCTAGGTGGCCGGCGCTATGAAAAATATCAGCCATGTCAAACGAAATCGAAATATGCGAGACTCACGGAAGATCACATCCCACGTCGGCCTCATGCTCACTAGCAAACCCACAAAGTTCAGGACATTTATGATTAGTTTTGCAGTCGTGATCACCATCGTGCCGTTTATTCTCGAGACAAAGCAAGCCGCATTCTGAGCACTTTAATCCACATAACATGGCAGATATTCGCAACTCTTTGGAAAGTTGTTCGAAGGTCCTCCGCAGAGATGTGATCTCAGCCTTCTCACCAAATCGTGCGGCATTTACGTTGATCCAAGTTTGAACGTGATCAATGCGAGCTTCCGCGAGTGCTGATAGGTATTGATTGTAGCCCGCCAAAAATTCATCTTCAGGCACGGAGAACCTGTTCTGGCGATGCTCCCATCCCATACGCAGCTGTACCAAGCAAGAATTGAGGGAAAGCAATCCATTCTTTGGGTGAGAAACCCCTTCAATAAAAAAGATTGCGCGAGAATCGTTGTTTTGGAGTAATTCGTCGGTATCACGGTTCTAATTGTGTTAAATATATCTCTAAACCCATTCTAATCTATCATACCTTTAAGGGATCATCATTCGTAGGATCGGTTGTTCCAAATGCCAGTGCAGTCGGAAGTAGAGTGCTCAGTAGTTGAGCTCGTTGAGCCGCGAGGTTTTCTGTAGCAATTAAGTAGATATAAGGGCACCTTTATTTCTATACTTACGATCCAAGGCACCCCAATCATTTGCCTAAGCGACGGATAAGTC
Source organism: Serendipita vermifera MAFF 305830 (assembly GCA_000827415.1). Lineage (NCBI taxonomy): Eukaryota > Fungi > Basidiomycota > Agaricomycetes > Sebacinales > Serendipitaceae > Serendipita > Serendipita vermifera. The sequence continues at coordinate 5,591 of KN824524.1, read as the reverse complement.
CAGCAATTACGAAACAGTCCATTCCATACCTTTAGTTTTGCCATTAGCATCTTGAGTACACCCAGAAAGGCGCCTGCATGAGGGTGTGTAATCTTCTGGTCATCAAATCTCATCTTCAACCCGTTGAAAAGATCGTAGAAGTTGGAGGATTCAATAACGGGCCATGGAATAATGTCTAGCCTTCCTCCATGCAGCTTGCTAATAAAATTTTCTTCCTTCTCCTTTTGGACGATGCGTTGAAATTTTTGCTGGAACCTAGTATGCCAGTGAGGAAAATGACTTCGTAAAAGCGGCAGAGCTTACTCATTGACGATCTCTCTAGTGTCAGAGTCGATTACATCCTGAAATGGATCAGCTGGAAAGATATCTAAACACACTTCAAGAGTACCTTGATGATAATTCCGAGAGTAGAACGGAATAGCGATGGATTTGATGCAGGGTCCAACACCTTAGTACAGCTTTGAAAGCTCTGTCCGGGTTATTAGATTGAGCGGGTGAACCTGAAAGCACCACACACGTTAAATAGTCCGGTGATATCTCTCGACAGTGCAAAGTTGTTGCGGAATAGGACCTATAGTATGTATAAGCGTAATTTTTGGAGATCCTCTGTCAGTATACATACGAAATTTGAGATCGCGGAGTTTAAAAGAACGAGCAGTGTGTCTATGGTGAGTGAGTCGTTGTTGAACAGTCAAATCCACAATCGATATACCTTCTTGCGCGCTCCTTTCAATAGAATGTACACCTGGTCTGAATCAGAATCGAATAAGCACTCAATTAGTGTCAAGCGCTTACCTTCGAAGTCCATTGCAACAACGAGATAATCACGGGTGGGGGTGACAGAGAGCCACACGCCTTCGGTGCAACGCATGGCCGAACCACTACAATAAAGTCAATTAATATCGATGTCAATCAGGCTCTTCAATCGAACTGACGCAAAGGATGTATCCACAAAGTGGTTTAATGCGAAGCTTTTGCCAACCGATTGCTCACCCATGGACGTGACTACTTTGACAGGCTATGAAAACCTAAGTAAAACCACAGGATCTTGTTCCGAGGGAAAAACAAACCTTGCTGGCCAAATAAGAGCTGAATATACTCTCGTACCATCCAAAAGACAAGCTAGAGAAGGTTAACCGGACTAAGAGAATGAATAATCTGTTTACGTACTCTTCAGAGATTTGGGCAACGTTGGCTCCAAGAAGGCTATGTTCAAATTCGGGTGAATCCACTCCATTCTTTAAGGGTATGAACCTATTTGACCTCGTGACGGCCAAATGTATTGGAATCAGGCAGAAAAGTCCAACCAGCCAATCGCCCATCTGAAACTCCGAGGTGGGAATCTTCGGAGAAGCTGCCTCCCAGTCTTGAGCCGTCTGAATGATGATTTGCCTCAAAAGATTTTTTGTGGGTTTTCGTGTTTTGTACTCAAACTCCCGAACCATATTCTCGAAATAAAGAGCAAATGGGCCTGAATCCGCGCTAGAAACGAACAGAATGGACCGTTGGCGACGGGTGGCAGTCGTAACAGTCTCTTTTATAATTGCGGCGTTTACGGGAAATCTCGTCCACACCTAGGATCGACTTCAATAAAGCAAGCAGAGGTAATGGGTGTACTGACCTCCGCATGGCAGTCAATCAATGAATTGTTGGCTGTGCTAATGGAATCTGAAGAGCAGCCACTAGTGTTGAGGTTCGACCGAAAAGCGAACTCCCTAGACTTGCTGGTGATCCGCACACGAATTGATTTGCATAAGCCTTTTCGACGGTCCATAAAAATAATGTGAACGATCTGGCGGGCACCAACGGATGATACAATCATTTGAGAATCAGGTGATGTATCGGCTGGCCAAGGGATCCTAGTGCCTTCATTTGAACCGAAAGAAGTCCAGTGATAACAGAAAATATGCGCCGAGCCGTTTACCAGTATCTTCATAATCAAGCACGCACCATCGGCAGAGGAAAAGGCAGCTTCGGGATCGCCAACTAATTTCAGGGTGGAGGGTCTTACGGTACATCAGTAACGTTTAGAATACTGGCTAAATCCAACCAACCTGAAATTTGCGGTTACCAAAGAAAAAATACGACACAAGCCGCCCTTTTCCACAAGGAGAAGTTCCTCCGTGCCACTGACAAATAGCAGGTGGATTACCTCTGGAACTCGGTTATACCACTTCGTAAGGACCTCCGGGCTTCCGCGGGCGTTGAATGACTTTGTAGCCGAGTCAAATGAGTAGACATCAAGTTGAACAGAGGACTACATCAAATGTAAGTAACGATCCCCGTTTAACGTGACACCAAACTAGCCTCTTTGATTGAGAAAATCACGAGAAGGCCCTTTGTGCAATCGAAAGCAAACAGCGGGTTGGCTCCCAGCTTTCCCGAGTGGAAATTTTTGATTGCCTTCCGTTGGAGAATGGCAGAAGAAAGGAACTCGACAGCCTCGGCATATACCCTAAAAAAACCCGGCTCTTCTATAATGACAAAGACCAAGTCCTTTTCGAGAAGATGGATGAACCTAACAGCTCCTGTTACCAAGATGTACCAAGTCACCAAATCCTTACCTCAAATGAGAATTAACAGACAGTGAAATAGGTCGTGCATGTTGTGTTCGGACGACTGGCTTGCAGACATGATCAAGGTTGTTGCTGACAGCTATCAAGTCGTCCTGCTTGATTTCAATGGGAAATAGTGTGTACTCAAAGCCAGCTTTATAAGGACTCGAGCGTGTTCCTGCAACCGAAAAGGTATCCGCTGTTTGAAAGGTTACATTGGGCACCCAGATGCACAGAAAGCTTACGTTGATTTGGGATTCTGATACCCTCGCGCGTCACGGAGTTGATGGTAATCGTCGTTCTAGAGAGCTATAAGCATTACGGACAGTATAAGAGGTTGGACGCACCCGTTATTTCGCTTTGGGGATGAGCTTATCAAATGTTGCTCGACCTGTTTTCTTAAGTACCTTGACCCTTCCTCTTCTTCCTCTCGGCGGCGCTTTTCGAAAGAATCTCTGACTTCGTCTTCCATAGCCGCTTGGGTCCATTTGACCATTTTTGCCAGCACAAAGGTAGATAACTTCTTGGTCTTGTGGCGAAGTAGCTCAGCTATCTGTAGTTTGAGCTCGGCAATGGCCGGTAGAAATTGAGGCTCTTCTGTCTGCAGCTTCTCAACAGCTTTTACAAATGCGGGGTCGTTCTGGAAGGGCAGGGATTGAATCGCACTCTGGGATTTGGTTTGTGGAGTTGTTCTCCATGCCTGAACAAGGGCTGTGATGATCATCTTTCCGAATCCACCACCGTTATTTTTCTTAGCAGAGCCGAGAACATGGTGCACACCATTCTTGAATTCCTCCTCTTTCAGTGCCACGACGAGATTAGCGAGGCGTTGAATGTCTACTGCAGATAATTCGTTGCTGTGGATCAGGTTGTAGACATGCGAAAGCTGCCTTTTGAGCACATTATAGCGAATCTTTGGATCCGCATCCAGGATTTCTAGATCGGACATCACAACGTCCTTGACCTTTTTGCATAACTCGGGGTGCTGATCAAGCCATGTGTCCACTATCAAGCAGTCAAAGCGGTCCATAATAATCTACCGAATGACTTACCTTTGGCTATAGAGACTTCGCATTCTGCAGTGTCCATATCAACGCCCTTGCGGAGGATGGATTGGAAGATCTCGTGCTCCGGTATTATACTGGCGATATTTAGTTCATATTTTTATTGATGCTCAGATGGAAGTAACATACGTATGTAAAAGGGAGGCTTGCTTTGCGACCCAGAACCTCATTTCCGGCAGAGCTTCTTTAGCCTTGCTACCGGTTTTGACCTTCCGCATTTCGCTATTCTTATCTTCTTCTCTCCGCCGGCTTTCTTGAGAGCATCGAGTCTGCCATTCATTACGCAGGTTCCCACAGCGATCCCAGAGTCCGTGATCCAATAGGATCTCAAGGCCTTTGTGGTCCATCTCTTCACCTAAAACAATAGAAGGGCTTTGGCGCTCACTGAAAACAGTTGATTCAATGGCCTTGACATTTCATATTTGTAAACTGACCTGAGCAACTCTTTTAACGTCATCGTTTTCATAGTCCTGCTCAATTTGTCAGATTTGACCTCATTTGGTGTATACCGTGTCCGTAGAATAGCCTGGTTTACATCTCCGTGTATCAAGCGTGGCTGAAGAAGCATTGGGGGAAGATCGACTGGGAAGCCATTCGGCTCTTCCTTGATTACTTCGATCGCTTGATGTTGAAACTGAGACTCGATTAGAACTCCCATGACTGCTTTTGGCAACACTGACAAGAAACCCGTCCGAAGCCTGTGCACTTTCTTCTTCTTCGCTAGTTCGTTGCACAGTGTACCCAAACATTCGGTCCTTGAAGGCACTGTATTCGTCACCAGGCATGCTTCCCTGGTTCGGATCGTCCTTCCAGACGAAGTTTCTAGCGTGCTCATCGGATACAAGGCAGTCTATCTGGTCGCAGAGTTTCGTGAGGTACCTAAGAGAGTTTTAGTGGCATCCATCGATTCAGTTCATGATTGGTACCTCATAAACGTGGTACGGTTACGGGAGACCGACGAGATAGCGCCATCGTCCCATGTTCCGTCCTCAGGCCAGAAGATGACATAGGTAAGATCATCGTCGCCATCCACGGGATCGACAAGGTATAAGCCGGGGCGCAGAGCTGGGCATGAGATTCCAGAAGCCTCGTCACGACTGCGCAACAACCACGGGCGTCTACGTGACGAGGAGTTAGTTTATCATACTGCGAGGGGAGCAAACTTACGTTTCTTCAGTCATACATCCGACAGAGTCTAGAAAATCAACAATGGCGGATGCGCTACCATAGATTCCGCGAGGTTGTATAGTATGATTGTCCAATCCTTTGAAATCAACCTAAAAACTTGGTGAGAGGTGTGATAATAGACGAGTCCCACGAACTACCGACCTGGATCTCGGACTTGTAGGATCCTGGCCGAACCGCATTGGCGAATTTCTGGATCGACTCTTGAGAAATGATGATTTTATCAACTATATTCTACGGTTTAAGCTTTAAAATGATCACTTAAGGATCCTCTCACCCATTCCTCCGGTGCCTCGTTCTTGTACCAGGTCGAGAAGGCGATAAAGCCCAGGGATTTGGTGCACAAGATCCATCGATGGTGTGGAAGTCAGTGGCCCGTCAATATCCATTGGAGAAGATGCCCTATCGGGGTCGGGAGCTGGGGATTGGAGCGGCGTCGCGAGGGCTGCTCGGCTCAAAGGGCGTGTAGGGGTCGCCGTCTGAGAAGGTGCAGTCAACTTGGAGGTATCGGGTGGTGTATCTGAATCCATTTTGCTAGATAGTTGTGAGAAAGTAATGAGAAGAAGAGCTAGATATGTTGTGCGCGTTTGACAACGTAGCAGTGGTTGGGGGCCAAAGTCAGTTCTTGGAAGATCAGGCTCTTTTTATATAAAGTGAAGGCAGGCTCCTAACAGAGGGCCACCATAGAAAGAATTGCTCGGTTTTCATTGGTCGTCGCTGGTGTAGTGCCAGGCTCCCATCAATGACAAAACGGGAGGCTCGCAATACAGATTGAACCTTGATAAGG
>KN824522.1:0-11369 GCA_000827415.1 Serendipita vermifera MAFF 305830 | reverse complement strand
TCACTTGGGGTAACCGTAGCCTGGGAAGCAGCTGTGACTTTGCTGCGTCATACGTAAGGACGGCCAAGGAAGATGGATCTGTTTCTAAGAGGACCCTTCGTGAAACATCCGTCTCTTCTTTCGTTGCAGCCTGCATAAGCAAAAGCGAGGGTAGAGTGAGAGAGTAGTGGGCGGGAATAGGCTGTGTCGCTATTTCCGGCTGCGGCAAAGTTCAGGGCCTGTAGTCAATAAGAGGCTGCGGGCGCATCTTGCCGTCATTTGAATTGCCACCAATACTCACTGAATACTTTGTGGTGGATACATTATAGTATAACCTTATCACAAACACTCATGATTCGTGCGACGGTTATATATACATATCCGGCTGGCCAACTTATCCCATACAGAATGTACAATTTTCAGTCTAATTGATATACACAACAATTATGGTCGATTATCGGATTCATAAAGCAATCCCATCTTGTCAAAGAACTCAACCACTAGCTTCGCTTTCAGACGTGGACAGAGAGTCTGAGGAGACACTGGTATCATCCTCATTAACTTCATTTGCCGGAGATGCTTCGTGTTCTTCTTCAGGGCGACCCGGGTTTGCCTGCCTTGATAGCTCCATACTTCTCGACAAGAAGTCATTGAAACTGTCAAACGAGTATCGAACAGATACAACACCTGGCTGCTCGCGGCAGAGCTTATGGAAATACCCGATCAAGGTCTTTTTGGCAGTCAACAAAGGATAGGCCAAATCCTCGACGTCCACAAATATTGCCTTGAGGTCGTCTACACGACTGAGAACTGTCATCAATAATCCCAATATCTTGCGATCATTCTGACCTTTTCATCCTTGAAATGAGGCTAGCAATAGTAGTGTCCCCAAGCTTTTCTCTTGTGATTTCTTCTGCAAGGCTGATAATCAAGTGTAGGAGGGCCCGAGACAAATGGATTAAGGGCAATCCGAAAATCTTATGACGGGGGGCGGCAGCCACAAGGCGTTGGCATTGCAAAAATGCCACACGAAGCGGCAGATGTGCTTGTAAATCTTGATCGTTACGAAACTATTTCAGGCTTTAGGTTACGCTAGTTTATGCGTTCATGAGATTTACTCACTTTATATGCAATAGGATCTGATCGTAGGTTCAGCTTTGACCTTCATTCTATCCAATCACTTACCACTGTCTGCCAGAATGAACAACTCTGTCGAGAACAACTGTTTGATACGATCCTGAATGTCAGGGAAGCAAACGTTTTGGATGTCATCGGAATCTGTAAGCAATCTGATTGAACTCCAAGTAACATTCTTTCCCTTTAAACTAGTCGCAATAGTTTCTCCGACCGTCACAGCGGGAGCTATTTCATGCGGTGGGATGGCTGAGGAGTAATTAGTAAAATAATGTCGCCTAAGAAGATGAAGGAAACCAACGTATGAGAAGAGGAGCATCGCCTTCCACATTTCTCACTAATGCTAACGTGAAAGGAATCGATATGTCCGCAATGTACAGTCTCTGGGCTGTCCGAGAAATTCTTGCATTAGTATCTGGAATCCTCCACCGTGGGACAGGTCCGTCCAGCTGCTCAAGGGCTACTGGAGTTATTGACCGATTGGAAAGATAGAAGTGTCTCCCAATACCGTTGAAGGTGGTATTCTCATCAATCACTGTCGTTGATCAGAGGGATGTAGCGAATGAGCTGAGATAGTACCTATTGATGCTTCCCTTAACTCAAGGTTTAGTCCCACAATTGATAAGTGGTAGGAATACCCTATAATGATTAGCCAAGAGACAAAGCCTGAAATTCATCGATATACCTTTCTGCTCAGTGGCGTCTTCCAGTGATGTACTGAGGATCTGATCATACCCTTCGCGCACTTCCGTGATTACCTCGGCGTGCTTTCCAGCTACCCATTCCTTTCGGTTGTGAAGGACACACAATTAGCCCCGTTATCGTGATTAGGAGCAGCACGGTATTAAACACACAAACCTCATGTGCTACCTGGCTCGGCCCACTGACCATTTCAATTCCAGCAACCAAGGGATTTTTACAGCAAGACCACGCTTGCCCATGAGCGAAAAATTCGAGCTCCAGAGAGACCCACACTTTTTGCGCATCAATAACGAGTACGTTTCGTGGCGGGCATATCCGAGGACGAATCCCTGGTGGAATCCAGAACAGGAGCTCTCCGTTTGGGCCTAATATCCAACCATCCTGAGATTTGGGATTCTCACGGAAAATTGAGTATATATCCGTCTAGTCCTATAATTGAGTGAAGTTTTTATTAAGAGAGTGAAATCTCTTACAGTGCTATAAGTTGGCTTGGTATCCCATACTCGGATCGTATTGTCTTCAGAGCCAGAGACAATTTGTGTACCATCTGAGGAAAATGAGACTGAGTTGACCTCCCCTTCGTGGCCGTGCAATGGCCCTATCACGGTCTCGCCTGTTTTAACATCCCATACCCGAATCGTTTTGTCAACTGCACCAGATACAATCCATGTACCATCAGGGGAGAATGAGACGGAGTTGACCCGCTCATCGTGGCCTCGCAACGGCCCTATCACAATCTCGCCTGTTTCACAATCCCATACTCGAATCGTTTTGTCCATTGAGCCGGAGGCAATTCGTGTACCATCTGAAGACCACGAGACGGTGCTGACTTCGTTATCGTGGCCTTTCAACGGGCCTATCACAGCATCGCCTGTTTGAGCGTCCCATACCCGAAGTGTTTTGTCGCTTGAGCCAGAAACTATTCTTGTACCATCTGGGGAGAATAAGACGGCATTGACCCTGCCATTATGGTCCTGCAACGGCCCTACCACAGTCTCACCTGTTTCGGCATCCCATATCCGAATGGTATTGTCAGATGAGCCAGAGACAACTCTTCTACCATCTGGGGCGAAAGAGACTGAATTGATCGTGCTGCTATGATCTTTCAACGGGCCTATCACGGTCGCGCCTGTTTCAACATTCCATATACGAATCGTATTGTCGTTTGAGCCGGAAACAATTCGTGTATCGTCTGGGGAGAATGAAACGGAATTGACCCCGCCATTGTGGCCCTGAAATGGCTCTATCATGGTCTCGCCCGTCTCAGCATTCCATATTCTAATCGTTGTGTCACGAGAGCCCGAAAGAATTCGTTTACCATCTCGAGAGAATGAGACTGAGTTAACCGGGTCGTTGTGTCCTTGCAACGACCCTAGCACTACTGCTTCTGGTTCGGCGTCCCACACTCGAACCGTATTGTCATTCGAACCAGAGACAATTCGCGTACCCTGTGAGGAAAATGAGACAGAGTTGACCTCCCCTTCGTGGCCATGCAACGGTCCTATCACGGTCTCGCCTGTTTTAGCATCCCATACTCGAATTGTTTTGTCGTTTGAGCCAGAAATGATTCGTGTACCATCTGGGGAGAATGAGACAGAGCTGACCCAGTTAGTGTGGCCTCGCAACGGTCCTATCAGAGTATTGCCCGTTTCAGCATCCCACACTCGGATTGTCTTGTCCCATGAGCCAGAAATGATTCGTGTACCATCTGGGGAAAAACAGATAGAGCTGACTGCACCCTCATGGCCTGGCAATATCGTCAAAAAGTTGGCACCTGTTTCGGTATCCCATACTCGAATCATCTTGTCCCAAGAGCCGGAGACGATTCGTGTACCATTTGGGGAGAAGGAAACCGAGGTGATCTGACTAATGTGTCCCTGCAGCGGCCCTATCATAGTCTGGCCTGTTTTGGCATCCCATAATCGAATTGTTCTATCCCAAGAGCCAGATACGATTCGTGTTGCATCTGGGGAGAATGAGACGGAGGTGACCTGGCCACGGTGGCCATGCAACGGCCCTACCACAGTCTTGCCTGTTTCGGCATCCCATATCCGAATGGTAGTGTCCCAAGAACCAGAGACAATTCGTGTACCATCATGGGAGATAGAGATGGAATTGACTACGCCATCATGGCCATGCAACGGCCCCACCATGGTCACGCCTGTTTCGGCATTCCATATCCGAATCGTAGCGTCGTATGAGCCGGAGATAATTCGCCCACCGTCCAGGGAAAAAGTGACTGCAGTAACTGGATGTTCATGCCCCGTAAATTCTTTTTGAATCACTGGCCAGCTTCTATCATCGGCATGCTTGGTCGTGAGTGTCTGCGGATAACACCCTATATACTCTTTTGATACAGCCAGGCATCGAGGTGCAAATGGAAGTGCCGAGATATAAATATGAGGAGCACTTTGTGATATAACGCCGGCGAAAGCAGCTACAAACTGCACCATGTCTGTTGCCAACGCATCGTTTTGTTTTGATTTCTAATCGAATATATCATTCTCACGTCCAGAGCCACATGGCAGATAGCGTGGCACTTACCTGAATCCAGGCAAGTAACGACTGCAGGATACTCGGTACAACATTGACCCGCTCGAGAAGGCTCATAACTTCCAACCAAAAAAGAAATTGATGCCGCATGAAATATTGCACACTGTCATTTATGTCCTTATCGTATGCAGTCTCGGTCAAATGGTCCGCCCAATGACAAGATGCATAGGAAAGATAAGGAGGTATGCGCTCCTTCACAACTGACGCAAGATGTGGAGCATCCTGGTTTCGTACGTATGAAGTCTCCAAATCACAAATATTGAATCGGAGATGCGATTTCATAACCCGTAGACAGTTTAATGTCAGATTTCGGTCTTCACGAGCCGGTTTGATAAGAAATGGCGAAGGGCAATGCTTTGGGTCGAGTAAAAAGTCCACAAATGACCGATGGAGAATTCTTAACGAGCTTCCCTGGTCCATAATGGAGCTTAAGCCATCACATATTAACTGCATTGTGGGGCTATCAATTGAGAGGAAACGTGTGAGGTTCGTAACATCGAGCGGAGGTCTGTTGAGGATGATTGCACTCAGGACAGAGTGAAAATTCTTTATGACCTTTTCAGTTGGTTCGGGAAATGATGTGTGTAGAATCAAAGTGTAAGTATCGGCCATATCGTCGGGAATTCCACTGAGGATTTGGTTTAAAGACCCGTGGAGGTCTGCACTCTCTAAGAGTCTGATGAAGGCTTTGATGCAAGTAAACATTCCTGCCGCACGAGCAACCAGCCTGTCAATCGCCTCCTCTCCTGGCCATTTATCAAGAAGGGGCAATGCCGAACGTTGAGCTAGAAACTGACGGAGCTCGTGCATTAGAAAGGCTCGAATATCTGATGAAGATTGTGGATCGCATCTTTCTCCAGCCAAAATCTCCATGGGACGATGGACGGTTGTTGAAAATAAGCGTTCGATATCGCTTTCCCGCCGGCTGGTAACGACAAGCTTAAACTTGCTAGATAGACTAGTCCATCTCTTTATGGTCTGCATCAGGCCCGTTCGATGATCTGAATATCGTCCGTCGAACCCTCCACATTCGTCCAAAGCGTCTATGACGATGATCGGCAAATTTTCCGTCGGTATGTCGTTGCTTGCTACCAGTGGTTTCTCTATAAACTTGAGAAACAGCTGATCGATATTATATGTGGTAAGAACGGTCTCCTCTTCGGCTAACGCTGCAAGCAAGTGCTTGCGGATGTCGGAATAGCGACAACCCAAATCGTGGGCTACAGTACGCCATAGGTTATGAGGTGTCATGAACTTGCCTCGATCTCGTTGGAAGAAGAAACTAGACCCGAGACGGCCTGTCAGGCGCAACCTCTCGACTATGCTGGTGGCGATGGCGGATTTCCCTGTACCAGGATAGCCGTTTATCCATAGAATATTGGGAGCATCCATATCCATTGCCCAATTATTGACTTTTTCTAGGATATCTAGGCGCGTTCCCTCTAAGCATCCAGAAACATGCGAATCACGGTCTATGTCTGGTTTTAGTTTCGCGATTTGCGCGTCATCCTCTTTGGATACTGTTAGGAAATGGGTTCAAGGATCCGGAGAAACGTACTCACTGAGGACGCCTAGTGATTTGACTGTCCTCGAAGTTAGTGCATCAAGTCCACTGATATGCACTATGAAAGGTGAGTATGATGTGGATATAAAATTCGTACGGCATAAACGTACTCAAGTGATCCAGTGTGGTTTCCGGGGTTTGGGCAGGGATGTTCTCCACAAACAGGTTCAGTTTATAGTTCGTCTCAGGGGTGTGGAGATAGATATCCGCTTGTGTAAATATCCATTCCATGCTGTTGATCTCATCAACGCGACTACTTGGGAAACCCGTCTCAACGGAAAGTCGGGAATAAATTCCCTCCTGACCTATCAGATGTTCTATCTGCTGAGCTCTCTGTTCGCAGCCACTCATCGTTTCGCGCATTGATCTAAGTAACGCGAGGTCGCTACCTTCTGGAGGAAGAGAAATGATCCCGGGATGACAGGTTCCTAGGCTCAGTAAAGAGACTACCTTGGCATCTCCACCGAACAGTAGGTGTGCCTCTGAGATTAACTCATGAACAGGATTGGCCGCTCCGCTTGACGAAACGTATTCCTGCTCTCTTGGTCCAGATCCAGACTGTACAGATGCAAAGTCCGGCTGTTTCGCACAGGTTGCAAGCACGGCATCAACGACTGTGATTTCGGATGGGTTGCGATTTCGGACTGGATAGGTCTGGAGGCAAAGTGTGCTCCCGTTGTCGCTATGAAGGCTTGCCACTACAAAGCTGGGTACCATAGGTGAGAGAACGCCTTCGGGTATGTCTCTAATTGTACATACCATGAACAGCCGATTTGCTGTTGTTCCATCAGCTGAAGATCGATAGGAAGTTTTTTGTCTCTCAAAGCCTCCTCCATGCATCTTCTCAATGCACCTGTCCTTTGTGGCGCTGATAGGTCGTCTGGTGCATAGACCTGCTCATCGATCTTGGCAAATGTTTTTTTTGCTTCTTTCACTGACATTCGCAACTTGCCAAGAAGAATAGCGATCAATCTGATAACCTTTAGTACTATTGCCACAAGAGGAGGCGAAGGGCTGACCCTCCGGTACCGCTGCCGCCGATTAGATCGAAGTACTCGCAAGGCAGGCTATTTTTATGGAATTCGTCGTTCAAGCGATCCACGATGTTTTCCATGATTAACAGCTGCAACATTCCCGGTACACCGCCATCGTCTAAAGAAGGCAAGTGTTACCATCTTGCATTTGTTGATAAGAAGAGGATATGTATGCTTGCCTAAACTAAGTAGTTTAAGACTGGTTTTAGATGACATTGAGAATACTATCGTGTTCCTAGAGTTTGCACGGTAGATATGGAGAGGGCCAAGGGCGATGAATGGATATGGAGAATCGGAACTTGTTCCGGCTCTAGACCTGAGTGATAGACGAATGCGAGTGTGTATTTGATTTTTGACAATCTGGCCCCGCGAATTCTAGCCTCTTTGTACAATAAATAGCCGCAGCGTCCGGCCATGGCAAGATGGGTAGCTTCGCCCGCGCCGCTATGGTACAATTTCCCATTTCGCCTTCGCCAAACAAAACAAAGTTAGAGCATGATTTCACATATCTTAAAAAGTATGGGAACAACACTCGTCAAGTCGAACTGCTGGAACAGCGTGCAAACAAACTGTATGAGAGAAATCGTTGGATACCGACAAGGTGTGCGGGGAATAAACATATATATCCCGTTTATCTACTCGTTCCCAAACTGACACACCAATATCATAGAGCATCTCGGGTACAGGAGATCCTGGGGATTATCCACGAGGTTCGCACCCAGATCTCCGCGATTGTCCAGCTCGACACAATGATTCCAAACGAAGAAGTACACAGAAAATGTCGTGATATAATTCGTGAGGGCGCTCGAGAATTGAACTCAAAACGTGTGAGTCCTGCTTCTCGTAGCCCGCCCTGGCAGTTATAAGTCAATAATTACCAGACAAGATCGGCGAGTCGCATAGAAAGTGATAGATTAAAGGAAGAGGATGCGATTAGGCGGGACCAAGAGTCTATCGAAGAAGCCATTCAACAGCAAGCTTCGCCACTGGCGCCCTTTGCCACAACAGAAGTCAAAATTTACAAACTCGAACTCGATGCCCCAATAGATGAAAATCTCCTTATTATCTGTAAGTTGTGACCCATCAAGTGGCATCTAGAATGCGGTTTGAACTGATTCTCTCAAGCGGAACCCTTCTCTTGCTATGGCGATCTAGAGTGGCACCTTCATGGGAATAAGCTGGTCTTAGAACCGGACCTGTGGCGACGACTCGAAGAGAAGCACGGCTTCAGCGAGGATGGTCGCATTTGGGATATTCCTCTATTTGATCAGCCAATAGACTCAAATGTCCTCTGTGTGGTTAGCAGGAAATGCCGTAGATTCGCATATACTCTCGCCTTGGCACATCAGTTTGGTGGGGAAGAGGTACCTGTCCCACTAGGTGTGTCTTGTTTTTGTTTGGCTGTGTTCTACTGAAGTTCTCCTGATTTTGCATTCAGATGTGGTACCGTTCTATGACGTTCAAACAGAAGATAAGGGGTGTTGCACGCCCTCCTGTAGAAGTCTTCGCCAGCATTTGCGAGTTCGATGGCCAAATCAGTGGGTGATAACTGCAAAATCATTGAAAGCACCACACATACCATCCGTCGTGGATGTCGAATTTCATGCTAGCCGATTCCTTCCCGGCACAAACAGTCTTTATTTCTCGTGGAAGCCAATTCAAGCTGCCAGTGCGCCCACATAAGGCCTGTTTCTCTTCATGAAATAAGTCAAGTTTTTCAATGCAGGTCGTAGGCTACGATGATGGCGTTCGACCTCACCGTACTTCCTGACCATAACAAATGCAGCTATACCGTCTTTGTATTTCTTTGGGATTCATGTGTACGAATACTTAATCAATGAAAATTACACTTTCATCAGCCGCTCCATCAACTCTACCCATTCTGCCTCTCCGTCCTCACCGCTACCTACGTTGCGCACTGTTTCTTCCGCATGACCTCGACGCTCGAGCTCTCTCCAGGTTTCCCTGAGTGTATTCTTCTTCTCGTACACTCTTCTCTGCCACCTGGGTACCATACGCTCAACCTCGGCTTGTCCCTCATTTCCATTCGTGGGAGGCAGAGAGAGGCGTATGAGGGATTCGCGGTAGTCAAATTGATGATCAGAAGGCGTGAATATATGATAGCCTCGGGAAAGAACCTGCGGGTTCGTGCTGTTTCTGGGATCAACTTTCCCATTGTCGAATGTTCTGCGCTCGTCGCCACTGCCCTTCTCTTGTAATATATTTCGTAGTTGGCCGCGCCCCTGTAGCGTTGCTGTAAGGAGGTGACATTGTGCTTGTACGAGTGGAAAAGGGACAACAGGGCGAGGTAGACCCAGTACGAACAGAGAACCAAGAGGAAGTTGAGGGGAGGAGGGAAGGAGGTGGTGCAGAAGTGGCAAGAGGCTTTGGGGGTATAACGATAACGGTGTGTTGACGTGGGGACCTTGCAATGCGTTGTGTTCCTGGTGTATATCATCGTGATGTTGCTCTAATATATCTTCCGGGAAGAATGGGAACGACAATTCGTAGCCCGTGGCGAAGACGATATAGTCTACCACCAAAGCGCTCCCATCAACGAGGAGGACGTTTGGAGCTTGATCTTTGCTCCTCGTGTCACTGGGTGGACCGAGAGAAGCAATAGGAGCGCAGATTCGGATGGGTAGCTCATCGTTGATAGATGAGTGTTGAGAAGGCCGAGTCGCACCATTGTCCGAGTCTTTGAGTACACCAGTTTCTAATTTGGGTGTTGTGTGCTTGCGGATGGAGCGCCACACTTGCTTTGCTACGCTTGCAATTTCTGGAGCAATATCGCGTGCAGAAGGGCCATCTCCGACAACAAGGACGATGCAGTCACGGTATATCTTTGGCTGAATACGATAATACATTGCATGCGAGGCATGACCTGACTCGAGCCACCGGGCAAGCCCCGGCAATTGCGGAGGTGGTCCTGAGGAGGATTCTTGGTCGGTTGTAGCTGATGGAAAGTGGGGAAGATTGTGCCTTCCATTCGCAAGAATAAGCGTATTTACGTCCAGGTGATCCTGCATAGTACCAGTGACTGTATTGTGGATACTGATGGTCCACTTTCCTTCCTTGTCGTCCGTGGATCGAACGAATTGAATCGATTCAACTTCAGTATTAAACTGTATATATTTGGCCACGTCAAAGGCCATTGCATATGCGTTTAGATACTCCAGTACCGTACTGGCTGGTGGGTAGAGTGGCGTTGAAGGAGGGAAGGCGAAATCACGAAATGCCATAATCGGATGAGGTAGATTTGTAGTAAGAGATGGATACAGTGGCGTCTGTGGCAGTATAGGTGGTGCCGGAGGTGTCGGATCTGGAAGCCTGAAACCTTTGTCAGTGGGTATATCAGATGACCTTCATCTACACATCAGGTTCCTCTTGATACATACATTCATTTCTCTTTATATCACGCCACAAGTTGTAGGATAAGAGATGTAGCGTACCATATCCCACCAAGGGCATGGCGCCGCTCGAAACATAAGACTTCCCACTCTCCATTAGCAAACTCTGGAGTTGCGCACAATGTTTTTAGAGCCACCAAGCCTGCCGCCCCTGCTCCCAAAATGACAATCCGTTTGGATGGTGAGGTCCGGCTCAACCCCTCAGTATCCATTATTTACTATAAAGAAGAAGGAACTGCTGTGGATCAGATTAGGTGTTTCCGACGTAATAACCACAAACGCGAACGCGAAGGGAGGGGAGCAAGTGACTCTCAATCTCGACCATCACCTCTGCGCAACCAATTTTTCCGGAAGAAGGATTCTAAGCTATGGCATCATTATTCAAACGGGTCTGGGCTCTCGTATCAAAACCAGTTCGTTCGTCATTTCGCCGAGGACATTGCGCAATTCTGACCTCGGCGCAATTCGTATCAAATATGTGCTTGAATGAACAAAATTCACTCTCTAGACACGCTTGGTTGGACGTGACCTCGAAGGTGAACATCTTTACCAATCAGCATTTCCCTATTGGTTTCGCAAAATTTACACTTTTTACAGGAAATGCATTCTTCGAATATCCAAGTGTCTCTGAAGGTATTTTATCCTAGTTTATTCGTATGATTCGTCATGTCAATGCCTACTTTGCCGGCCTGTAGACCCACGACGCACCAAACGAATGGTAGAATACCGACCGGCCAGCGCCAAATGGGACTACATTGGAGGAAATAAGAGATTACCTGGTCTGTCGATTGGTGTCGCCTTTTTTGCCGTATTCTGACCAGTGCCACAGTTCAATGGACGCAATGGTTGACGCATACACGTCCAGATCCTCCTACCTTAGAGGTTAATAGAAACTAACATACCATTTCCTTCTCTTTATCATCCTGATTCCTATGCCCTTGACTGAAACGCATTGACTTTGTAGGAGCTGCAAGCAGACATTCAAAGGCGGTA